>PVLC010028004.1:0-21395 GCA_004027655.1 Graphiurus murinus
GAACCTCCTATCTCAGCCTCCCAAGTACTAGGATTACTAGCATGTGGCACCATGCACGGCTCCTTTGGGATTTTGATTAAAATTGCACTAAACTTATATATTCATTTAGGAAGAATATTCAGACTTCCCATCCAGAACTGTTTCTATGTTTATTTTTATCTCTGGGTGAGGGTATTCTAGTCTTCTCCCTCTAGATATTACTACTTCTACTACAGCTACTTCTAAAGTTTTGATTTTTCCTTTTCATGGGTTCTTACTCCTGACTCTTGGTTTGCTTTGTTTTTTTCTGCTTTGTTTTGTTTATCCTGTGCTTATGTTAACACTGGCTCTTTGTGGGCCCTCTCTATTTTGTGACTGTTTATCTTCTATTAAATTGTACAGCCTGGTCATCATTTAAAGTGTACAGTTCCTTATTATTAGAAGATAGTTGATATTTCGCTAATGATTTGATTTTAGTACTCCGCTGTAGCTACCTATTAGTTTTAGATATATTCTTACATTTTATGTTATTGCTATTATAGTTTCTTTTGAGTATCTTAATTTTTATATGTATAGTCTGGAATTTTATGGGACTAATAAAAAGTGGATGGATCAAAATACCACTGTCGATTCTGAAAAGAATGTGGGTGAAGGTCTGTGGCCAGGGGTGTGGTGCCTGGGCCATTGCCACCTCCAGCTCAGCCCATCTCCACCTCCTCCAGCCCACTGCCAGCATCTGGACCCCAGGGAGAGAGCAGCCACGGTGCTTGTTTCCTACAGACAGACAGATGTCAAAGACGAGGGAGAAGTGAGGAGTCAGCAGTGTGGCATAGTGAGGGTCCCTCCATGTGGAGACATGAAGAATGGAGAATTGTGCTCTCTCACTACAGTTGTAAGTCTTGGGTAGGATGCCTGCTGCATAAGAACTCAGACAAAACTGATGAACCTGGGGTTTGTACTAAGGTTCTGTATATTCAGATCTCTTAGGAGAGAAAGGCTTGAGTTATTGAAATTTAAGACGTTCTATGGCTCCAGAATTTACACATTGAATGGGTTTCAGAGATTAGCATCTGATGGTGGTTTGATTTTTTTTTAGCAACGTGAAATCCTTCATGAGATTCAGAGAAGGAAAGAAGAGATCAAAGAAGAGAAAAAAAGGAAAGAAATGGCTAAGCAGGTACTCTATCAATTCTGCTACACTAAGATAATTTATATTTTTCCAAGAATAAACATGTATTTCCATTGATGATTATTTTTCCCTTCCATATTATTCTCTTTTTTTTTTTTTTTTTTTTTTTGTGGTACTGGGGATTGAACTCAGGGGCATTCTACCTCTGAGCTATACCCCCAGCCCTATTATTTATTCTTTATTTTGAAACCGGGTCTCACTAAGTTGTGGAGTACCTCACTAGGTAGCTGAGGCTGGCCTCGAACCCAGATCCTCCGGTCTCAGCCTCCCGAATGCTGGGATTACAAGCATGCGCCACCACGCCCGGCTCCATATTATTCTCAATGTAAAGCTTTTTAGAAAATCTCAAAGTCTAATTTATTATTTATTTTAGATTCTGAATAGGTGGCGAAATTTAGAGTTGTATATCATCTCTAGATGACTTTTACAATTACAATAATTTATCACATGAGTCAAGAGAGATTGAAGCTTTGTTAAATAACCAGGACTAGAATTCTTAATGTCTAGAAAATAAAACTATTTGTTCAATCAGATGTGGTGGCACACACTTGTAATCCCAAGTACTTGGGAGGCTGAGACAGGAGGATTGTAGGTTCATGGCCAACCTCAGCAACTTAGTGAGACCCTGTTTGAAAAAGAAAAATAAAATACGTCTGGGAGTGTAGCTCAGAGGTAGAATGCCCCTGGGTTCAATCCCTAGTACCACAAAACAAACAAACTAAAAAATATTTATTCTTACTGAAGAGTGGATAGAAACCATATGCATGTACCTGAGGTTACATTCAGTGATGGAAAAGAAAGATTCAACAAAGCAGGTTTAAAAGGCAGTAGTGAAAAATGATAAAATGCTTAACCCCCCCCCATTCCAGCTTTGTAAAAATAAATAAATAAATAAATGAGGTATGCACATTTGGGGAAATCTAAGAGAAAATTTTACTCATTCTCTTCTTTAGAAGTATGGCATTTAACTTAAGGGACACTGCTGTATAGTGGGAAGAGGCACTAAGGCACCAGTATGCAGCACCTAACTTAAAGCATTCACTTTCTTACTGCCTAGCTGTGACCCTGTCATGTGACACTCTGTGACTCATTTTCGTCATCTCTTAAAACTGAAACTGATAATGCCTTCCTTTCTGTCTCATGTAACTATCCCCACAGACAAACGTACTGCCCTATGTGAAAGTATGAAGCTGTGTACAAACCTAAGGTGATATTTCTGTTTGCACCAGCTCTCCCGTATTGTGTCTGATCTGCCATACTATCAGCCACTTTGTCCTCTCCCCTTGAATCCCCCTTCATCTGTTTATCTCCTCTTGCCCTTCTCCCTAACTTGTCACGCTTATTCTAAGATTCTAAGTATTTTCATTTATAAATTCACATTCTCTTAAAACTAACCTGAACTTCAGATCTTGACCCAGTACATATTTGAGCACTAAATTTATAAAAGTTGAATTCAACTTTATAATTCTTGTAAGCACTCAGCTTAAATAAAATTTGCATTCTATACCATGCTTATCCTCTATTTATGATCTACCTCTAAGTAGGTTTTACTCTTCTTTTTCCAGGAACGTTTGGAAATTGCTAGTTTGTCAAACCAAGAACATACCTCCAAGAAAGATCCAGGGGGACACAGAACAGCTGCCATCCTACAGGGAGGCTCTCCTGATTTCATAGGAAATGGTAAACACCGTGCAAATTCCTCAGGAAGGGCTAGGTAAGTCCTGGGATTTCTGGTCTCGGGGGATGAATGATGTAGAAGTATTAAAACAACTTGTAAGCTGGGGGAAGTCCCAAGTGCTGTGTGAATGTCTGTCACTATCACCGTGAACTATATTATGATGTGCACCAATAAAAATATATTTTAAAAAACCAACTTGTAGTAAAATTTGATGGAATTTTCAAGTTGGACTCAATAACTTTTTCAAACCTACATATCAGCTGGGCATGGTGGCACATGCTTGTAATCCCAGTACTTGGGAGGCTGAGACCAGAGAATCCGGGTTCAAGGCCAGCCTCAGCTACTCAGTGAGGCTCTCTGCAACTTAGTGAGACCCTGTTTCAAAATAAAGAATAAAAATATATATATATATATAGGACTGGGGGTGTAGCTTGGAGGTAGAATGCTCCTGGGTTCAATCCTCAGTGCCACAAAAAAGTAAGTAAATAAATAAATAACTTACATATCTTAATATGTTAGCTATATAAAACCAGATTTTAATTTAACACTTTCTAAGTATCTTTAGTGAAACCAGTTTCACAACTCATACCCCTTTAGAACAGCCCATGATACCTCAGTCTTGCCTTCAGGACAGTTGGATTTCATTTTTAATGACCTAACTGTTCAGTAAATGATTTAAGTTTTTTCTTTCATCTGAATCATCATCCAGTCAAATTTTACCTGTATGTGCTTCAGTCTGTACTCCTTAGATGCAGCCACAGATGTGGGGAATGTTCCAAAATGGGCTTAGGTATAGAACATCTATTACATAGAAGGGACCCCCATTCTGCTGCCGGGGAGCCCCTATCTATTACTACTGAGTTAAGCTCCTGGTTTGCTCCCTGAGTTAAGCTCCTGGTTTGCTCCCTGTTACCAGAGATCACATGAAAGACTGCTTCTTCCTCTACATTTTTTCCCAGTAAACAATTGAGACTTCTCTCTCTGGTTTCCCTTCAAAAAGAAATTTCAGTGCAGAAACCACTTACGAATGGATGGGTTATTTAGTATTGTAGGTAGTACAGCTTCTTAAACTCTCTCTCGTGAGACTCTAAGAATCCCTAAAACCAACACTTTGCTTCTGTGAAAAGAAACATTTTAAGTACCAAACTAAAATCGTATAAAAACTTTCAGGTTATAGTTTGTTAATTAGAAGCAGCCATTAGTTCTTTCCCTAATCATCTACTTTTTTTAACCATCTAAGAAAATTTTTAATACTATTTCTTTTTTTTTTTTTTTGCGGTACTGGGGCATTCTACCTCCGAGCTACACCCCCAGCCCTATTTTTTATTCTTTATTTTGAAACTGAGTCTCACCAAGTTGCAGAGTTGCAGAGTGCCTCACTAGGTAGCTGAGGCTGGCCGCGAACCTGGATCCTCTGGTCTCGGCCTCCCAAATGCTGGGATTACAAGCGTGCGCCACCACGCCCGGCTAATACTATTTCTTATAACAGTTCCTTTCTTAAAAAAAAAAAAAAAATCCCTTCTTGCAGATTATAACCCCTTTATAACTCCTTACCAAACATACTATTTTGGCAGCTCCTTACCAAAAAGATTATTTTTGCACCAGGTTACCAATAGGCAACCTAGTGTAAAGTTATCAGAGAATTTCTCTAGGAAATATCCAGCAAATTCTTAAGGTGTTAGAGATAGGTGAATTAAATCAATGGTATGAATATTCCTTTTCAGATATATAGAAAAATTTTTTTTAGGTTTAAACATTTTCATATTTTGGCTGACTGTAAACAGTAGATCCAAGTTAGACTTGCTTTTGAGATCAGTAATAGCAGGATCATTCAAGGGAGGGCAGGAAATTCTCTCTCCCCTTAATGTGGGTAGAACAACCTTTTATGTAATGGCATGTACGTCTTGGATAGAACAACGTCCCATGAACATCCAAGAAAGAAGATGAAAAGAAATAGTTTTCATCTATTTTATCTGTTGTCAGGTTGGTGGCACAGACCTGCCTGGAACTCTGGCATTAATTGTGTTGGTTACTGACTAGAAAAGAATGAATCTTTCTTGAAGTGTAGTTTATATGTTTCCTTAGTTAAAAAAATAAAGTCTTGAGCTGAGCTTGGTGGTGCACACTGGTAATCCCAGTACTTGGGAGGCTGAGACAGAAGGATCACACAGCAGCCCCAGAAATTTAGTGAGGCCCTGTTTCAAAATAAAACAGAGCTGTGGGTGTAGCTTAGAGGTAGAACGCCCCTGGGCTCAATCCCTAGTGCCATACAATAAATAAATAATTAATAAGTCTTTGATATATGGAATTACCTCATGGCATACTCTTGATTCTTTTTCTTTCTTGGTTTTCATTGGTCGTCATGGTTTGAAATGTCAAAAGAAATAAGCAGTGTTCCATTTTGTTATCTTTGTTAGTAAATATATGTAGTAGAGTTAATAGAGATGTCCTTGTCATCTGTATTGTCAACAGGCAGTATTAGAATTGACTATGACTAAAAGCAATAAAATCTAAGACCACAATTCACTGATTCAGTCAACAAAGGCTTAGTGAGCACTCAGTATGTGCTGAGCTTCTGTTCAGAGCCCTGAGGATTCTGTAAACAGATCAAAGAGAATGCCTTTCCTGGGGCTTACATTCTCTTTGGAGGAGATTGTCCAGAGGCAGAGAGGAAATGTCAGCTAGAGATTAAGGCTGAGCAGAGAATTAAAATAAAACTGTTTTGAAGAAAAACCACTTGTCCATTTTAGACTATTTGGAGAAAAAATACAAGACTTGGATCTAGAGTGCCTTTAGATTGGGGGATTCTGGTTCTGGAGGATGAGAAGGAGCCAAATGCACAGAGAGAGAAAACAGCTCAGCACAGAGAACCGCTGGTGCAGGCAGCTGACCCAAGGCTGGCAGGGACAGTGGGGCTAGAACTAGTGGGCATGAAGAGAGTGTCTCAGGGAGAGGTGGACAGGCAGGTCACAAAGGGCTCTGTTGTCCATGTTGGAAATTTAGATGTAGTGAGCAGCTTTGGAGGCTTTAAGCAGGAATAAATATGATACCAACTGATTTCCATTGTATACAGTTCTTTCTGGTCACAGTGGGGAGTGGACATCAGGGAAACCACAGTAGAGGGATGTTTTCACATCTCATTCATACCACTCTCCCTCCCTTGCCTCTCCCAGTGCTCCTTTGATCACACCAAGGGCCTTCCCATCTCAGGGCCTCCTCTGGTCCCTCTGCCAGGGACACTGTTCCTCTGGTACTTTGTGTGATTGCTCCTTCTCATTAGTGTGATTCAGAGATGCCTTCCCTGGGTCCTCTCTCTGCCCTCCACTTTCCTGCATAGCACTTTTTATCTGATTCTACATTTAATTTTCCTTTTTTTTTTTTTTTTGGTGTGTGCATATGGTTCTGGTTGTTAAACCCAGGGCTTTGTACATTCTAGGCAAACACTCTACCCCTGAGCTCTACCTCCAGCCCCTCTGTGTAATTTTTCTGCATTGCACTTATCACCAGCTGATAATCTTATTTATTTACTTTTTTTAATTGGAAGATGTAAAGTTCATGAATGCAAAGACCTCACCTGTGTTTTCCTCAGTGCCTAGTAGACACATAGTATATGTTCAATAAACACCTGATGAAGGAAAGGAGGGAGCAAGGAAGAAACAGTAGAAAGAGAGGGAGAGAGTACTTTTGGTGGCCTTTAGGCCCCTTTACTGAGGGCCACTCTGCTTTTCTTTATCTATGGGGTATATTGAGAGTCAGTGAGGTTTTGTTTTAACACAGGGTTGCCTGCTTAAAGCTAGAGAAAAGAAAAACACTCACTGTTCTAGTGGAATGAGGCTTAAAAGCTTGATACTTGGGGCCCTGGCTTCTTGGCCCAGCTTCTCACTGGGCCTTTGGTAAAGAACTTTATTTTCTGGTTCTTCAGGTCATAAAGGATTGAAGGATTCACTTTTATTTTATTTTATTTTATTTATTTATTTTTTTTTTGCGGTACTGGGGATTGAACTCAGGGGCATTCTACCTCCGAGCTACACCCCCAGCCCTATTTTTTTATTCTTTATTTTGAAACCGAGTCTCACTAAGTTGCGGAGTGCCTCACTAGGTAGCTGAGGCTGGCCGCGAACCCAGATCCTCCGGTCTCAGCCTCCCGAATATGCTGGGATTACAAGCGTGTGCCACCACGCCCGGCTAGGATTCACTTTTAGAAAAAAAAAAAAAAAGAAGTAAAGATCAAATTTCTAAAATTAACCATTTTAAAGTAGACAGTTCAGTGTCAAATTGTCGTCTGTGAAGAGCAGACATACTTCTGGTCCCTGGATTCTTCCCAGGGGTGTCACATCTGGTTCATGGGTACTTTGAACTTCTTAGGAGGAGGAAAAGAAAATAGATTACACAGAGAATTATTTTGACATATGCAGACTTGTTTTCTTTGCAGCTTACTAAACTGTAGCCCAAAATCTAGGATTTGTCACCTGTTTCCACCATCAAACAAGATCAGGTTATCTCCTAATTTGTTTTCCCTATCCTTAAGCCAGGAGTGGTAACTGCTAGTTATTCATCCACACAGAGAAGAGACAATTAAAGGCATAAAACATGGATTCCTTCCACTCTCCCCACGAAGCTGGGAAACCATGAACGTGCAAGGGTTATGGGTAGAGGGAGAGCGGACCTTTCTACATCTCACCAAGCTCATGTTCCCCATTTTTGCTGTGTCTCCAGTTGGTTCACCTCAGACAGTATCAGGACTGATACATTCTAAAACAGTCATAGACTGGTTCACCTCAAACAGTATTGGGAATTCTGATTAACTTTATTTCTGCAGAGCTGCCTTGAGTTTCAAATTGAAGAATAAGTATCTAGAGTTTTCTGTGGCATTTTTGTGTGTTTGGCAGGAAAGTGAGATTGTCTCAGCCCCAAATCTCTCAGGGTTGATCCTCCCTCTCCATTCCATCCCAACCCTCTTGTGTGAGTCAGCTTTCTGTTACTGTAACAAAAGACCTAAGACAATGAACTTACAAGGAGGAAAGGTTTATTTTAGCTTGCAGTTTTAGAGGTTTAAGTTCCCAATGCCTTTGGGCCTGTGGCAAGGAATTACATCATGGCAGGGAGCATGTGGTGGAACAGATCTGCTCACCTGATGGCCAGGATGTAAAGGAGGGATACTGGAGGGTCTCACTGTCCCACCACCACTGTTCCACCACTTCCCAATAGGATAGTACCTTGCTGGGGACCAAATCTTTACCACAGGGGCCATTAAGGGCACTCCAGGTCCAACATTAGCACCTCTACACTCTCGATCATGTTGGTGGAGCAGACTTTTGAGGGGTAGCCGGATTCTGAAGGACTGGCACTTGACAACTTGCTGCTCTTTTTTCCACATGACTGCATTTTTTCTTTTCGATTACTATTTTTCCCATTTTTAGTTGTCAAAGTCCTAGATACTTGATTGAGTTATGTCAAGTAAAACTGAGTTATGTGAAGTTCTCTGTCCTTCTGTCCTTTATAAGATCTATTTACTATTCTTGGCACTTTTTTTTTTTTTTTTGCAGTACTGGGAAATGAACCCAGGGGCATTCTATCTCCGAGCTACACTCCCAGCCCTATTTTTTTATTCTTTATTTTGAAACAGGGTCTCACTAAGTTGCGGAGTGCCTCACTAGGTAGCTGAGGCTGGCCGTGAACCCAGATCCTCCAGTCTCAGCCTCCCAAATGCTGGTATTACAAGCATGCGCCACCACACCCAGCTTCTTGGCACTTTTGAAACACACTTTATATGGAATTTACTCCTCATTGTATGTTGAGTACTGCCACAGTTACTTGGAAAAACTGATAGCATGGGTGATGTTTCTAATAATATGCTAAACCCTGTGAACATTCCATATCCAGAATAGACCACTGACAAGGAGACCAACATCGTTGCTTCTGAACACCATTTGTTTGCAATGGGGTAGTGGGGTAGTGATTTCTGCTGGAGTTCAGAAGCCATTTTACGTAAAAATGGACTGGGTTCCGAAAGGTTCTAAACCCAGTTCTTGATGAATCCCTAGTAGTAGATAAAAGCACCCAATATATACCTGTCCTTTGGAGTGGAAACAGTAAACATCTGTGACTTTAAATTTTGCCTCTTTATTCCTTCTTTTCAGATTCTGTGTGATGTGATTTTCATCCTCCAGAATTATTCCTATTGTCAGTCTATCTCATGTAGCATGTCTATTTTACTTTTTAAATTCTCTCCTTTTTTTTTTTCTTGTGGTCTAGGGATTCAACTTAGTGAGACCCTAGCTCTATTTTTATTTTTATTTTTATTTATTTATTTATTTATTTATTTATTTTAGTACTGGGGATTGAACCCAGGGGCAGTCTACCTCCAAGCTACATCCCCAGCCCTACTTTTTATTCTTTATTTTGAAACAAGGTCTCACTAAGTTGCAGAGGGCCTCACTAAGTAGCTGAAGCTGGCCACGAACCCAGATCCTCTGGTCTTAGCCTCCCAAAGTACTGGGATTACAAGCCTGCACTACCACGCCTGGCCCCTAGCCCTATTTTATTTTTTATATGGAATCAGGGTCTCACTAAGTTGCTGACAGCCTGACTAAATTGCTGAAGCTGGCTTCAAACCTGCAATTCTCCTGTCTCAGCCTCCCAAGTGCTGAGATTATAGGCATGTGCCACCATTTACACACTGTCAACTAAAGGACATTAAAATGGCCTAGACTAAAATGATGAAATGGGACTTCTGGATAATTTATGTAAGGCCAATGTATCATTTTGAATCTTTGCTTTTATCCTTTTCTCCATAAATCTCAGTGTGTACCTTTTTGCACAAATAACTTCAGAACCATAAATTTAAACAGAATAACAATGTATTTTTTTCCTTAGTGTTTAGAATATGTGAACATATGTGTGGTATAAGAGACCTATATCACAATATATAATCTTGTTACCAGTGTGGGACAGGGCTGGGGTGGGACTGAGGAAGAATATGCGTAGGATTAAAAGCAGAGAGCCTGAGTAACAATGGAGTATTGCATGTGTCCAGGAGAAAGTTGGAGGTGACCTGAACAGGGCAGGAGAAATAGAGAGAAAAGGATGATACTTGGGGATCAGTTACATGCAGGAAATCTAGCGCTCGCCCATTTGTAACCAGACAGAATAGAAAACTGCCACTAACCCAAGTCAAAGAAGCAAGGGAAAATAAAATGAGGTCGAGAGTAAGTGGGAGGGAGGTGGTGGTTTTATTGACACTGCAGTGGTATAAGAAGTGAATAGAAAGTGCTAGAAGTGGAGACAGCAAGTGTAGAAGATTGAATATGAAGAACAAGAGTGGGTGGGTGGTGCAAGATTGAGGGAAGGGAGTGTGAGGATGGAACATACAGGAGAGGAGGACTAACTGATGGACCAGATCTCAGAATGGAACTGAGGACATTCCCTACGGTTCTTCCACAGTGTTAACCCAAAAAGAAACAATGGTAGTAGTGCCAAGTTACTTTATAAGTGGAACTTTACTCCTCATTTTTCTGAGTGTTCTTAGTGAAAGTAAAAATCAGGATCATGCTTAAACTGAGAGGACTAGAGATCTGTCCATTTACTTCCTCAGAGCTTTTCTTATTATGTGTCTGATTGTAACCAGCAAGAGCTTTCCCTTACTTGTTCACTGCAACCTTATTCCCTAATTAACTAATTTATTGCATAGTAACATAGCTTTCCGGCTATTGCTTCCCATCCAGGAAAAAAAAAGATAGAAGATGAATTTTGAGTATTTGAGAGAAGTCATGGAGGAGAATGCAGGAAGTATCTATCAAAGACAAATGAGAGAATGAGCATTCAATGGTTGGGACCCAATAGGAAACCTGGAATATCTGACCCCTGTTTTGGAGCTTTCTCTAGATGTATATGTGCACAAAGATGAAAAGATGTGTGATTAATACAGGGTTAAACTGGATCACTACAAATGTTCTATATCTGGACTGTCCAGTATGGTAGCCACTAGCCTGTGTCACAATTGAGTACTTACATGTGGTTTCTACTCTCGAATGGAATTTTAATTTAATTTAAATTCAAATAGACCCATGGTCAGTGGCTAGATATTGGCTAGGGGTTTGTAGAGTTCATGTGGAGAAGACCACAGTGGGAATTGGGGGAACTGAACAGCTTTCCATTAGCACCTTCAACTCCATTCCCAGTAGATGTTGGACTGTGAATGGACTAATAAACAGGAGAAAATGGAGGGGCAAGAATTTCCTGTGATCATCATAAATTAAAGAAAAAATCATTGTCAAAATTTATTTTTAAGGCGAGACCGTCAGTATTCTATATGTAGTAGTGAAGATTCTCCTGGCTCTTGTGAAATCCTGTATTTCTGTGTGGGTAGTCCTGATCAGCTCATGGTGCACAAAGGGAGATGTATTGGTGAGTAAACTAGCTAAATTAATGTAAATTATTGTCATGACAAAAGTTACTCCTGAGGGAACAGGGCAGACTAGGTACTATGTTGTCTAAACCAGCAACAAGATTTTCGAGCAGGCAGTTGGTTGTTAGAGCTTCCATTCCCCATGAAATGAGAAGTTGCTCGGTTTTCCCCTAATGTAAGATGGAATTAAAACTGCACTTAGAAATACTGTTGACATAACAGTGATTCCATATTTGTCATAAAGATAATTCTAAATTTGTCGTCATAATTATCCAAGCTTTTTGAAACAAAAAAGGTAGAATTTTATATCATGTGCATCTAATACTAATAAAATATGTGTAACAAAATGAGTTCTGGTGTCTACAATCTTTAATAACTGAATCTCATTTTCTTAAGTTGATATCCATCTACTTGGCATTTACCTGCTTGGTATGTCATACCTGGCTAGAAAAACCATTTTATTTTCTGTATGTCATTTTTAGCAGTTTTGTCTATGGATAGCTATTTGGAATGAAGTTGGTTCTGCAATTCAGGATTTGAATTGTTCGAATTGAGATCAAGTTTTTGGTATCAACTTCCTTTGCCCTAAATGTACATCATCTTTGCTCAGCCATATAGATATAGTCACTAGTTGGTATAGGGTTTATTTGCATATAGTAATTTTGACAATTAACTTTGATTTTTCAATCCCACAAATATTCTTGCCAGAACTAACAGGTAGCTTTTAATCTAGAGTTTGCTTTCTTTTAGTGTCTTTTCCCCTTTTTCTTCAAGTAGATAACAAATAAACAAGAGAGTTGCCAGAGAGCAGGCAGTAGGTAGAAGGAGAAGAAACCAAATATTGGAATAGTTTGTGAACTGGACACTTAACCTTGTCTGTCTGAAAGCAGCCTGAGCAATAGAGGATTCTGCACATGCAGGGCTACCATATATAGACAGCAACCACTTGGGCAGGTTCAAAACCATGGAAGAAATGGCTGGCTTTGGACCTGAGACTGTCCTTGACTCAGAGGTATTTCAGATTCATGAAATGATAACATAAACTTCCTACCTTTAATAATCTAGGGAAATCACAAAGGCAAATTAACTTGGTCTTTTATTCTCACTGGTACTCGTTAGGCAGATTTACCTTACTTAATAGCTTCATTAGTAGGCACATTTACAACTAGAAAATTTTTTATAAAACTACCACGTAATGAATTACTTATTTTGTTTGCTCACAGTGGGTCTGGTTTTTTAAAATATGTCCTATTTTCCTATAAAGTGTTTTTTGACAAAAGATTGACTAATTAATTTTCAATGAAATACTTTTATTTTAAAAACCAACTGATTAGAGCCGGGCGTGGTGGCGCACGCTTGTAATCCCAGTACTTGGGAGGCTGAGACCGGATGATCTGGGTTCAAGGCCAGCTCAGCTACTTAGTGAGGCCCTCCACAACTTAGTGAGACCCCGTTTCCAAATAAAGAATAAAAATAGGGCTGGGGGTATAGCTTGGAGGTAGAATGCCCCTGGGTTCAACCTGTACAGCAAAAAACAAACAAACAAACAAAAAAAACTGATAAGTATTTGTTTTTCAGTTTAAAGTTGTTGGAACTAGAGAGAATAGAGAACTTAAATATATGGATGAAGCACTATTGTACTATCTGTATAAATGATCATTGCTAACACAACAGTTTTAGTCAGAATTCTTTTGGTAACATATTTTCCTTTAACTTCATAGTAGTGTGTTCTTTTGTTCCTTTTATGACCTCCATCATGAAAAAATGACAAGAGGTGGCAATAATAAAATTATAATTTTTTAAAACCCAGCAGTTGAGCCGGGCGTGGTGGCGCACGCTTGTAATCCCAGCATTCGGGAGGCTGAGACTGGAGGACCCGGGTTCGTGGCCAGCCTCAGCTACTTAGTGAGGCACTCTGCAACTTAGTGAGACTTGGTTTCAAAATAAAGAATAAAAAATAGGGCTGGGGGTATAGCTCGAAGGTAGAATGCCCCTGAGTTCAATCCCTAGTTCCGCAAAAAAAAAAAAACAAAAAAAAAACAAAAACCAGCAGTTATGAAAGACCCACCCAGTCCCAGTTGGGGAGATGAATACTACAAGACAGTGCACTGTCTAACACACACATTTAATTGGTCATTATGTAAATCACATCATCCTCCATCCCATCAACATTTAATGTATCTCTAGTGGACTGCATAGATCCCACATTTCTCATTTCAAACAGAGTTTTTCCTTTTGAGGCTCAGACTTTCAGGAGTTATGATAAGCATAACAGATCATCTTAATTAAAATCTCTAAATATCAACATTTCTCTGAAGTAGAAACTACTTCTTGGCTAAAAGTAGGTAAGCTAGTTTAACCAGATTCCTGGAAAGTACTTTTGATAAAACTACTTTGTTTCATATTTAAGGTTATTTCACTTTTCATTTTTCAAATGGAAAACATAATTATCTATGTCTCTTTTCTGTATTATGAAGACAGTAGAATCATAGAAAAGTAGTATTTATATGCTAAGAGAAAAAAAAACCAATAATATCAGTGGTTCTCAACTGGAGACAATTTAGTTGCTGAAGGGACATTTGGTGATGTCTGCATACATATTTTTGAGTGCTGGGGGTAGAACCCAGTACCTCACACATGTGAGACAAGCGTTGTACTACTGAGCTAACTAACCCCCAGGCCTTGCAGACATTTTTGCTGGTTTAGACAGGTAGAGGGGCAGGCAGGTGCTACTGGCATCTGGTGGGATCTGGTCCAGAATGTCATTAATAGCAAGGGTACTCTATATGCTGTGACTTGGTAAATTAGAAAATAAAACAAAACAGCCAGGTGTGGTGGTGCACGCCTATAATCCCAATTATTTGGGAAGCTGAGGCAGGAAGATCACAAATACAAGGCCAGCCTGGCCAATGTTGTGAGACCCTCTCTAAAAAATAGGAGGGTAGAAGGAACCAAAATAAAAATAAAGCAAAAGGATGATTTTTTTCTTCTTTTCCAGTATTTTGGTTATTTTCTATTGGTCATTATTGAAAATGGAGATTTTTTTTTTTTTTTTTTTTTTTTGCGGTACTGGGGATTGAACTCAGGGGCATTCTACCTCCGAGCTATACCCCCAGCCCTACTTTTTATTCTTTATTTTGAAACCGAGTCTCACTAAGTTGCAGAGTGCCTCACTAGGTAGCTGAGGCTGGCCTCGAACCCGGATCCTCCGGTCTCAGCCTCCCAAATGCTGGGATTACAAGCGTGCGCCACCACGCCCGGGTTGAAAATGGAGATTTTTATAATAAAGACTTTGATGTTAGAGAAATTGAGGTCTCCTAGGTACTAATGAAAACCATATGCCTATTACTAAATAATGTGTTTCTCTTTCTGACTTTAAAGTATCATTTCTGGCTCCTTCCTTCCAAAACATTGGCCAGTTTGTATCGACACAGCCTATTAAATATTTATTTTTTGAAAGTCATTGGTGTATTCACATTTTCAAATTACTAAAAGGTGGTTTTACCGTAGACAGTAATCTCTACCCAGATGGATTAATCTTGATGGAATCCTCTATTTCCAGGTTCTCTCTGTCATTCGAGTTGGTATTTAGCTGTGTGAGTTACCTCGGCCAGCAGGAATAAACAACATAGTGAATAATGACTGGCAGAATAAAAGTTGTGCTCTTTCTTTGGTCCGATACCAACATTTCATTGTTGATTCTTGTCTCTTTATAAAAATATCTTAGGACTCTGGGGATATTGTTAAATGTTAACAATGGATTACAAAAGAACATGTATTATATGAAATTGTATTTTTCATAGTTATCACATTGTCAAATGAATAAATTTATACCCTCCTCCCTTGTTTTACCCCACAGAAAACATACAGTGAGATTTAATAACCTTTTCTGTTTAATATGCAGGCAGTGATGAACAGCTTGGAAAATTAGTTTACAATGCTTTGGAAACAGCCACTGGCAGCTTTGTCTTGTTGTATGAGTGGGTCCTTCAGTGGCAGAAAAAAATGGGTCCTTTCCTTACCAGTCAAGAAAGAGAGAAGATTGAAAAGTGCAAAAAGCAGGTAGGCATCCACCGTGGCCAGCTAAGCAAAAGGTATAATCCTGAGCCATAGAAGACAGAATACAGCAGCTCTGTATTTGATGGGCTTGCAGAAAGATGATCCAGGGTGAGTGAGGGGGCTGAGGGGACCAGCACCTGCTCTGCCAGAGTTTTCTCAGTTCCTTGTTCTCTCTTTGAGAAGTTTCACAATGTGGACAAGACTTCTGTCACTGCCTTCTTACCCTTCTCAGCCTTTATGGCATTAACGACCATCTATCCAATTGCCACCAAATACTATTTCATAATTGTATTTTTTGCAATTATTTATATTTTCCTACTCTTTTAAACTATTGCTTCAAAATGGAATTTGGGGGCCCTGGAGTGTTTTTTTTTTTTTTAAGTGCTAGGGATCAAAAGAGAATTTTAACATTAATTAATAATACTAAGCTAAAGGAGAAAAGAGTTGGTAAAGCATGGTATTTAGAAATGTGCTACCATGCCCAGCTTCTTTGTATTAATTTTTAATTTTTTTTTTCTGTAGTGTTGGGAATCAAACACAGGACTTCACACATGCTAGGCAAGTGCTCCTATACCACCAGCCTCTAATTTTTAAAAATTTGACAGTGATCTTTATTATAATCTAGAAAGATTATTCTTAAGTTATTGGGTTTACCTGGGCATGGTGGCGCATGCTCGTAATCCCAGTACTTGGCAGGCTAAGGCAGGAGGATCCGGGTTCATGGCCAGCCTCAGCTACTTAGTGAGGTCCTCTGCATCTCAGTGAGACCCTGTTTCAAAATAAAGAATAAAAAATAGGACTGGGGGTGTGGCTTGGAGGTAGAATGCCCCTGGGTTCAACCCCCAGTACTGTAAAAAAAAAAAAAAAAAAAAAAAAAAATTTTAATTATTGGGTTTTTTTTTTTCTTGTGGTCATATTTCAAAAGAAATTAATTTTAAAAGACATTCATGGCCGGGCATGATGGCGCATGCTTGTAATCCCAGTATTTGGGAGGCTGAGATAGAAGGATCACAGGTTCTTGGCCAGCCTCAGCTACTTAGTGAGACCCTCTGCAACTTAGTGAGACCCTGTTTCAAAATGAAAAATAAAATAGGGCTGGGGGTGTGGCTTAGAGGTAGAATGCCCCTGGGTTCAATTCCCAGTACCTCAAAAAAAAGACATTCATCAGCTGGTTGTGGTGGCACACACCTATAATCCCACTACTTGGAAAGCTGATACAAGATGATTGAAGGTTGAAGGCCTGCCTCAGCAACTTAGACCCTCAGTAATTTAACAAGATCCTGTTTCAAAATAAAAAAAGAAATTAGAAGGGCTGGATGTATATAGTTCAGAGGTAGAATGCCCCTGGGTTCAATCCCTAGTACCAAAAAAAAAGACAGTTTCTAATTTTGTAGTATTTGTATACTAAGTTTTGAAATTAAAGGAGTATAGAATTAACTAAACTTTTAGCATTTTTATGAACTGTCAGGTTAACTGTACAATTTAGGGAAGGATTCAGGTCAGGGCATATTTGTTCTACTCTTATTTGAAAGTATATTTTCTATTAAGTACTTCACTTTTTAAGTAAAACGTCAATATGATTGATCCAATATTATCTTTTCTTTTTTTTCTTATCAGATTCAAGGGGCAGAAACTGAATTTAATTCACTGGTAAAATTGAGTCATCCAAATATAGTACGCTACTTTGCAATGAATTTCAAAGAGCAAGACGACTCCCTCACTGTGGACATTTTAGTGGAGCACATCAGTGGGGTCTCCCTCGCTGCACACCTGAGCCACTCAGGCCCCATCCCCGTGCATCAACTTCGCAAGTATGCAGCACAGCTCCTGTCAGGCCTCGATTATCTACACAACAATTCCGTTGTGCACAAGGTCCTAAGTGCATCAAATGTCTTGGTGGACCCAGAGGGTACTGTCAAGATTACAGACTACAGCATCTCTAAGCGCCTAGCAGACATTTGCAAGGAGGATGTGTTTGAGCAAACCCGAGTTCGCTTTAGTGACAGTGCCCTGCCTTATAAAACAGGGAAGAAAGGAGATGTGTGGCGTCTTGGCCTGCTGCTGCTGTCCCTCAGCCAGGGACAGGAGTGTGGGGAGTACCCCGTGACCATTCCCAGTGACTTACCAGCTGACTTTCAAGATTTCCTGAAGAAGTGAGTATCACTGAGATTCTCTAATCGCACTCTACTCCTGTGCTTTTGACTAAGCCCAAGGACCAGACTCCTGAGTGAGGGCAAAGCTGAAATGAGAGGACCAGAGTTCACTCCGTGTTCTCCCAACCCTTCCCCAGCCTCGTGTCTTCATTCCCTTAACTCCTGCATTCTCCTAAACTCACTAGGGCTTGATCATTGATTTTCAGTTTTGGGAGACTGCTTGGGATATGCTAGGGAGCATTTACTATTCCTTTCTATCCCAATTGAGATTGCTGCCCTGGAAAGTGTTCTTGATTTTCAGGGTTTTTTTCTCCCATTTGCTTTTATACATCCCGTCTTCTCTCTACATTTTTTCCCCTCTTGCCCTTCACATTTCTTTCCCTATTCCCGTCGTCTTTACCGATTGCCAGCTTACCTGACCTATAATATTATTTCCTGTCACTCACTATCTTACCCATTACACGTGTGAAAGTACCTGCCCTTGTACAGTCATGTGACACATAACAAAGTTTCTGTCGGTGACAGACCGCACACATGATGGTGGTCCTGTAAGATTCTATCATCTCCTGACATTGTAGCCCATGTTGCTGCATGGAAGTACACGCTATGATATTCACAAAATGATCAAATCGTCTGATGACACATTTCTCAGCTGTATCCCTGGCATGAAGCAACACATGCCTGTGTTTAAATGAGATAGTTTCTTTCTTTTTTTTTTTTTTGAGGTACTGGGGATTGAACTCACGGGTGTTCTACCTCCGAGCTATACTCCCAGCCCCATTTTTTATTCTTTATTTTGAAACCGAGTCTCACTAAGTTGTGGAGTGCCTCACTAGGTAGCTGAGGCTGGCCGCGAACCTGGATCCTCTGGTCTCAGCCTCCTGAATGCTGGGATTACAAGCGTGCGCCACCACGCCCGGCTTAAATGAGATAGTTTCTATGTACCACAAAACAGAAGTAGATGTGAAATACATACAGTGTAGAAAGGGGCCAACTTTGATTCTGTATGTTGTATTCTTTCCTTAAAGTATAGAAAAATCTTAAGATTTTTAAAGAAATATTTTATGATTTCTTTTAAATGCAATAGAACTTTAGAAATACTTAAATAAGTATACCCTACCAATGAGGTTGGCTAAAGTGAAAAATATGGTTGTTGAGTCATTGATGGAAAAATTTGATCTTCAAGATGTGACCTTGAGCTTTCTGCCCTTCTTGGTCAAGAGTAATTTAGTAAAAGTTAGCAATAGCATTCATTGTAAATTTTTAAAAACAGCACAGGACTGGGACATGGTGAAGCACACCTGTAATCCCAGTACTCAGGAGGCTGAGACAGAAGGATTGCAGGTTCAAAGCCAGCCTCAGCAACTTAGTGGGACCCAGTTTCAAATTAAAATAGGGCTGCAAGTATAGCTCAGAGGTTGAATACTCCTGGGTTCAATTCCCAGTCACACACACATACACACTCAAAAACAAAAACCATGAGATTTAAGCAGAACATATTTTTCACATTTAGTAGCAGAATAAATAGCTCAGGAGCTAACACTTTGCTAGTTCTTGTCTTACAGAAATATTTAATGAAGATTAATTTGAACTAGGAGTGTAGCCCAGTGGTCGAACACTTGCCTAGCATGCGCAAAGACCTGGGTTCTATCCCTAGCACTACAAAAAAAAAAAAAAAAGGAAAGAAATAGGTCTACATTCCATCAGTTTTTAACATTTCAACACTGTTTCTCATTATTTTAATGTGGTGTTCTTTGGAATATTGTGTTGGATCCTCTCTCTTCTGAGAATGCTTCCTAGACTGTGCTTGTTAGGAAGGGGCTGCTGGATAGTATTTTACTACCTTTGCTGTCCAGCCCCAGTTAACAAACGAAAAAAATCACAAAGAAAAGCATGGTGACTTTCTGACTCTACTTACAGTTTTACTTACCGTTTAAGGCCTATAGGAGAAAGATTTCACCAGTCAGCCTCTGGTGCGTAAGAGCTCAGATACTGGAGCCCAGCAGCTGGGTCCAGGCCCTCCGAACCGTCCCTAGCCTGGGGACTGACCCTCCCTGGCCTGAGTTTTCCTTCTGTAAGGTGGTGATAGTAGCACTGCCTATTTCGGGAGGTTGTTTCGAGGATTAAATGAGTTATCACGTGTAAAATGCTTCAAACCCTGCCTGTCACATGGCCATGCTGAGTGTGTTATTCTCTCCCCAGCTTAAGGAGGGAGAACCAGGAGAAATGTGGATGTGTCCAGCTGTTTCATCCCCTTAGATTCAAAGCTGGAGCAAGCATTTGCCTTTCATATTTATGGCTACTATTTTGCCAAAATTATTGGTTAAGAGAATTTCATCTTTTTTATGCGAGCTCATTGCAGCTTTTTTTTCTGTCATGAGTGAAATAATCAGATATTAATCCAAATAACAGGAGAATGTATAAATAATTTTTGGTAGGACCATGCCTGTATAGAAGTAAAAAAAGAATCATTAAGTACTGGCTTAGAAAGATCTCTGAAGCGGGCGTGGTGGCGCACGCTTGTAATCCCAGCATTTGGGAGGCTGAGACTGGAGGATCCGGGTTCGAGGTCAGCCTCAGCTACCTAGTGAGGCACTCCGCAACTTAGTGAGACCTGGTTTCAAAATAAAGAATAAAAAATAGGGCTGGGGGTATAGCTCAAAGGTAGAATGCCCCTGAGTTCAATCCCCAGTACCGCAAAAAAAAAAAAAAAAGAAAGATCTCTGAGACCCATGGTTGAATTTTAGAAGCAAGTTGGAGAATAATAAGTACACAATGATGATGTTTAAGAATATCAATATATTATCCACAAATGTTGGCACATTCCTGTAATGCCAGCTACTCAGGAGACTGAGGATCTCAAGTTCCAGGCCATCCTCCACAATTTAGCAAGACCCTCTCTCAAAGTAAAATAAAAAGGGCTGAGGATGTAGCTCAGTGGTAGAGCACCCCTAAGTTCAATCCCAAGTACCAATAATACATAGATATATCAATATAAAAAAAAGCCAATATTATTTTGGATGGTTGTGTGTTTATATATGTAAATACATAGAAAAGGATCTAGAAGAATGCACACACATTAAGAGAAGGAAGAACTAGAGAGAGGGAGGCTTTGATCAAAGACTTAATCATTATCAGTAATGTTTTAATATTTGCAAGAGGGAGGGATTTATGTTTTACCAACATTATTTAAATTAATTTTAGACTTAGGAGAAAACACGGAATCCTACACAAATTATTTTACTGGCATCTTTTCTTATCCTTTCGAGGTATTTTCAGACCTCCGGTGCTTTTTTAGTGCCGTGACATAAAAAATAAAATGTAATCTTTTATGATAGTTGTTGTCACCACTTTAATGTGTAGATTTTAAGAAGTCTGCTGCTTGCAATTAGGGTCAAAGTGCTACCAAGTGGAGCCATCAGGGTCATTGTTCTGTAAGCCAAAGGCTTCTTTTAGTGAAAAGGTGGTTCTTAGGCGTTAGCTTGTACTGAAACCACCCAGAGGGCTTGTTAAAGCACAGATTACCATCCAGACCCCCAAAGCTGCTAACTGACTAGGTCTGGGTTGAAGCAGGATTTGTATTTGTAACAAATTCCTAGGTGATAATGATCTGAAGTTGCTGGTCCCTGCTTTGAGAACCCTTGGGTCAAAGTTTTTACTCATTTAAAACAAAACAAAAATAGTTTGTTAAACATTAAGTGTTAAATCAGTAGGTTTAAGGAATAAAGTTAAAAAGAAAGTATATGGTAAGCTGGGCACAGTGGTACACACCTGTAATTCCAGCAGCTCAAGAGGCTAAGGCAGGAGAATTGCAAATCCAAGCTAGCCTTGTCAAAAATAAAATTAAAAGAGCTGGAGATATAACTCTGTGGTAGAGCACTTACCTAGCATTTGCTAGGCCTTAGATTCAATCCTCAGCTCTGCAAAAAG
>PVLC010028005.1:0-21409 GCA_004027655.1 Graphiurus murinus
TTGGACAAGGACTCCTTATTCTTGAATTTTAGTTCTGGCTTTCCTAAACTTCAGAGTTTCTCTTCTGATACTCTCTTCAGCCATCATATATATTTTAGAAAATGTATTATCTCTACTTCTTAAGATAACTGACCCTTGACTTCTATACTTGATTCAGTTTGCTCACAGTTCTGGTAAGGAAGAACAAGACAAGTCTTGCAGATTCCAATGAGAGAGAGCTATTGCTTCAGAAACTGGAAACCAGGAGTAAAGTAGACAGTGAGGATGTGTGGATAATTTGGTGGCCACAGAAAATGACAGCATGGGCGGTAGAACTGGAATGGCCCTTAGATGTTTCTATTTCAACACATATTGTCAGGGGGAAAAAATAAGCACAGACTCTTCTACTCTCCCTTCAAGAAGTGAGTCTTGTTTTCTACTTCTTGAATCTGGGCTGGTCTTACAACTTGCTTTTGTGACATAAATGACACAGAGTAACTTCTGATCCTCTGACTGAAGGTCTGTGCATATTGTCTATCTCTTTTGAGAAAACTTACCATGTAGTAAGCCAGTTTAACTCACCTTAGAGTGAGAACAAAATGGAGACAGATCTCATTTATCCTAGCCTATTCAGTCAAAATCATCTTAACTGAACCAACCTAAAAGCTCTTCCCAAATCCAAGAAGGTTTTTGACTCAAAACAAAATAGCTTAATTTAGCCAAATCGCTAACCTGCAGAATTTTACGGTTAAAAAGAACTGGTCATTGTGCTAGATGCAGTGGGCACACCTGTGATCCCAGTACTTGACTTGAAAGGCTGAGGCAGAAGGATTGCAGGTTTAATAATAATAATAATAAGAAGAAGAAGAAGAAGAAGAAGAAGAAGAAGAAGAAGAAGACGAAGAAGAAGAGCTGGGGGTGTAGCTCAGAGGTAGAATGACCCTGCCCAGGTTCAATCACACACATACACACAAGTACACACACACACACACACACACACACACACACACACACACACACACGAATCGTCATTGTTTTAGGAACTAAGATGGGGTGGTTTTCATTCTGTAGCAAAAGCTAAGCTCTACATTAAATAATGCATGAATCAATGAATCACCTTTAAATTAAATTATCACATACAAGTAGCCAACTAGGTTTTACATTCAAGAAGAAATTCCATCCTTTTCATGAGTGTGGAGACTATATGGTTCAATAATTAATTTAGGTCAACCTTTAAAGCACTTTAAAATATTAAATTCACTAATTGAGTTTTCACAGTAAGAGACTTAAATCACAAATAAAATGCGTGATCTGCTTTTGAGGACCCAATTCCCTTACACAGCTTTTAAAGTTTCATTGTCTCCTAGTATTTTAATTTCTGATTTACTTTAACCTACTAATATTTTCTGGGCTTAATTGCACTGAGCTTGTTTAAAAATTTTTCCCATGCATTATTATAGATCCCTGGGGTTTTCAAAGTCTTCAGAATCCAGTTTTTATTTTTCTTTCTCTGGTGCTATATGTCCTCAGTTGTATTTAACCCCAGCAGGTTTGGTAAGCCAGATGTGTGCTTATCCAACTGGTGCAACCCCTGTTTAAATCATGACTCCCCCCATCTCTATCTTCCCATGATGTCTTAGATGTGCTCAAGTCTTGGCTTGTCTCCAGTCTCCTTGGAGTGGTACTCTGAGTTATGTCTATAGCATTTGTTTCATCTTTTCGGGGATAAAATGTCCTGTTCATTTATTCTATGGATTTCTTTAGTGGACTTAGTTAAAGTTCTGCCAGCCATAGTTATCTCTCTCAATCCACAGCTAATTGCATGACCTTTTCTTAAAAGTGTAATTTTGTTACAATCACTGTTCTGCGTACTCTGACCCATTATAGTAATGAAAGAAAATTAAACCACACTCCCAAATATGAAAAAGAAGCAAAGAGCAGTGTGATGACATGAAACGGTTATGTCTATAGCCTGAAATTTCAATGTGGGCAAATTCTTTGTCTGTAGGGAGTTTTTATGTGAAGCTCTTTTACAATAGATATAAAAGATAAAATCTAGAGCTAAATAGAAGTGTCGAATTGACTCCCCAGACCTGTGCCTTCCACATCATGTTTATGCAATTGTGTTTTAAAGTCAATGTCTTTATTCACTTGAAAATATCAGCTGAGTGGTTTATCCCAGCTACAAAGAAACCGCAGTTAAGCTCTGCTCAGTGGGTCAGCATAGGTGTTTCAATTCCTGTATAACCTTCAGATAAAGCTAACACGGGAGGGACTGAACAGTGAAACTGTCTCAGTCATTTACCTTTCAATAATTCTTTTTGATTCAAATACCATTTAAAATCTTTATGTAACTTGGAGACCAAATCATACAGGTTAGGTATTGAATGGAATTCAATATAGATGTCTTATATCCAGCCAACAGAGATGAGATACTGTTACATCATCCTTATGGAATTAAAATTATGTCATAATAGCTATTTTCAGGTCAGCAATACTGCATTGAGAGATAAGAAATGATTTTTAACTCATAATAATGGAAGGATATTGAGATTGGCATTGGTGTTCTCCTGTATGGACATGAGAAGGGAGCCGAGGAAAGTACACCAATAGCTGTGTGCATAGATGTCACTATCACTCTGAACCACATTTTGATATGAGACTAGAATGCACCAATAAAAGTATAAAAAATAAAAAATACTTTCAAGTCAAAAGAATAATGGAAAGATAATTTCTAATTTTATCTTACAGAGTTAAAATAGAAACTTAATTTTCAATTAACCTTATTTCAGGGAGTATAAAAGTGTAGCTTTCTTGTTGGCAAGAAGATAATTCACCTAACTTTATAAAGCATTAACATATTGTTAAGTATCACTGATCCTGTGGGAAGTCAGCAAAATTTGATAATTATGGAAAATTGGCCTTAGAAGTTCAAAGGAGAACATACCATTTCTAGGAAATTCCATCAACACTAAGAGCAATATGATGACAATTAGAAAGTATAGCAGATTAATATTCTTAAAAAGACTACTTTGAGTCCAATTAAACTGTACCTCACTTAAAATGATGTTTTGCAATGTTATGATTTAGAAATGAACTTTGATCAATTTTCTTCTATGACTACTGAGTATTGTTAGCCTATATATTTTTAGACATTTGCATCCTTATGTTTTCTATGAATATATAACTATGTACAATTGAGCAATTGCTAGATAATCTAGTTCAGTATCCCTTAATGGATGTATCAGAGATTGAACCCTATTTAGTTTGGGTGATTTTTCTCATTCTTCTCTACTACTTCTTTTTCAAATGAATAAAATCACTAATTTCATAGAGGCTCTATTTGTCCACTTATTTGATTCACTAAACATGCTCACCAACTTTCTTTGGATATAAGAATAGACATATTTTCCTCCAAAGCAGGTTACCATCAGTTTTCAATATAAATGTTTTTGTACAAATCATTCCAAACCATAGCCTTCAGTTTAAACAGAGAAACAAAGCTATACCACCAACAAAACAAAGACAAAATAAACCAGGTATAGTGGTGTATGCCTGTAATTCCAGTGCTTGGGAGGCTAAAACAAGAGTATCATAGGTTCAAGGACAGCCTCAGAAATGTAGCGAGACCCTCAGCAACCTAGCGAGACTATTTCAAAACAAACAATAAAAAAAATGACTGGAGGGCTGCGTGTGATGGCACACACTTGTAATCTCAGTATTTGGGAGGCTGAGACCAGAGGAGCTGGGTTCATGGCCAGCCTCAGCTACTTAGTGAGGCTCTCTGCAACTTAGTGAGAGCCTGTTCCAAAATAAAGAATAAAAAATAGGACTGGGGGTATAGCTTGGAAGTAAAATGCCCCTGGGTTCAAACCCCAGTACTCCAAAAAAGAAAAAAAAAGGGTTGGGGAATAGCTCAGTGGTAAAATGACTCATGTGATCAACCCCTAGTACAAAAATAAATAAAATATAATTTTCTACTGCACATAAATTGCCAAATTTTAAAAAGAGAGAGAATGAAAAACTTGGGACTTTTGTTGGAATGTATCATTTATACTTCCTTATTGTTTACTACTCATTTCTGTAATACTATAATGATTTATACCAAAATTCTTTCAAAGGATAAGTTTAAAGGGTAGGATTCAATTTACAAATATATATATGTACATATATATACATATATATTTCATAAAGTAATATGGATCACTATGGCAAGAGATTTATCATGTTACCTTAAGAAAAAAAAATCTTTATCAGTTTTATTCAGAACAGGAAGAAATAACCACAGGCTTAAGATTCCATTGTCTGCCTTCTTTCCTTTTGGATCATCAATAAATGTAATTAGATTGATTGGTGACCAGTCTTACTGCATGGAATGAAATATCTCTATAGAAGGAAATCCCCCTTCTCAGTCAAATCTTCTGAAGAATGTCTTCATCCTAAAGACTAATGTTAGAGGATCTTCCTACAGAGAAAACTGACCTAATTTCAGCCTGGGGAAGAACTCTAGACCCATGTCCATTAGTGTGAAGTAATGCTATTGATAGTTATCGGATGCTTTTATCCTTTCCACCAAAGTGCTTAAGAAATCAGTATCAGCGAGGAGAACTAAAGCCTGTCGATTTGTTCCTGTAATTAATCTTAATTTATAATGCATTAAATATGTTCTTGATTGTTTGCACATACATCATTTAGCATTGATTTATGCCAAAGCCATTGGGATTTAGTGGCATATTACAATCAAGGTTATTCTTTTCTTTATTTTTCTTCTACCTACCTTACCCCTCAAAAATGTCCCAGACACAGAGAATGAGATGATCAATATTCACATTTGAATCAAAGGTATGGTTTGTCTCTTCTTTAAAAAGAAAGTTTTGAAAGTTATCTGTCAACCAGGCATGGTGACACACACTTGTAATCCCAGTACTTGGAATGCTGAGACAGGAGGATCACAGGTTCATGGCCAGCCTCAGCTACTTAGTGAGGCCCTCCACAACTTAGTGAGATCCTGTTTCAAAATAAAGAATAAAAAAATACGGTTGGGGGATGTAGCTCTGAGGTAGAATGTACTGGGTTCAATCCCCAGTTCCACAAAAATAAGAAAGAAAGTTGTGTATATTTTGTAAATATATATAGTTAAAAATATCATATATGTATGAGTATACATGTATATATTCAATAATATAAATATGTATCTCTATATGCAATTAATATATTTATTATATATGCCTATTACATATTTTATTATATATAATTAATATATATCTAATCATGATCACTGTGCCTGTAACACATGGTATAACCCGAGACATAAGTCATGTCAGTTTCATGTCCTAAAGAGATAAGAACAAGCAGAACCTGGTAGGAAGATTGAGAAACCCACTAGCATCTCCTCTTTTTAAGTTTAACAAATTATCAAATATAATGTGTTAAACTGTTAAAGCAAGTTCAGACCTCCTCCACCAGTGTTAATTTCCAAAATGTGTTATATATGTCAAGACTTCTAAGCAGTGTTAATCATGTGGGAATTCTTAGGAGAGAGCCCAGGTGGTTTGTCAAGGGACTTGGCAGATATTGGCAAACAAGATGTAGAATCATCTCTGTGAGATGGATAGAGACTGGCACAGAGTTCAACAGTAACTTGTGTGTAAAAGAGATTACCAGGGAGGAAGGAAGAAGGGGTTTATAGTTACACCAAAAAAGCAAGTTTTAAGTCAAATTATCATAAATAAGTCAATTCTGGGTTATCACTGAAGGTGAAATGACTCCAGACTCCAATAAACTGGGTCTAACATTCAAGGGGAGTCCAGGGAGTCTGAAAAGGCTGGGCCCCCAGTGGTACAAATGCAGGAATACCATGGAGTGCTCCTTCCTTTAGGCCAGGCTGGACACTGAGATGACAGAATTTCATCGCTGCTACTTTTTATCGTTATTTGTTTTAGATTAAATAAAGAAATAAGCATTTTTAATACACACAATTTATATGAGGGGATGGAAACAGAAGTTGGTTTATGCATTGTGGAAAGTTTCTGGTCACAAGAGAGCTGAGGTGTAAACAATGAATGAAAAGATAAACTTGTATACAAACCTGTTTGTTTATCATTCTCATACCTGATTACCACAACTTAGAGGAAGGGAGATTTATTTGCTTACAGTTCTGGAGGTTTCAGTATATATATGTATATATATATATATATATATACATATATATATATATGTATATATATATGTATATATATATACATATATATATATATGTATATATATATGTATATATATATATAAAACATTGCTTAGTGTATATACACATATATATGCATATATATTATATATATTTATAGAGAATTAGAATATTCAGGGAGAGAGAGTTCAGGAGTAAAACTTGATGATTTGTTATAACAGAGATTCTCACAACATTTTCAAGAATGTAGTTGATTATAAGTGAGTGATGTTTGATTGAAAAAAAAATGTCAATAGGCCTTCAATGCAGATAGGAAAGATTGTGTTTTGACCAAGAATAAATATTGAAGTATGGAATTATTTTTAGAATAAACATTTTTTATGGCCCAAATGAATTCATTTTGATTTAAAAAAATCAAGTGGATAATAAATTATACAAAACATGTGGAAAATATTTTTGGCAGTGATGGGGAAAGGCAATTTAAAAGATTTGCTATCACAAATCATTGGTACTTCTTCATAATGAGAAGCTTACATAAGTATTTTCCCCTGATATTCTAAGTATAAGCTTCTTCTTATAGGAGATTAGACAGTGCAAAGACCAGTATTCCTCAGACAGAGCTGGTTACAACAGAGAAAGTCCTGAGATAGTAGCAAAACCTTCTAGAGGCTGACCACATATAGGCCCATCTTTTTCTAAAGAAGCATGGGAGCCCCTTGTGTGGTATGAAGGCAATTCTACTATGGAGGATATTCAATCAGATGCTTCTATGATATTACTCATTTTATTTATAGACTAAAAAGTACAGGATTTTCACGTCAGAGCAAGTATCCATTCAGACTGGTAGTTGGATGGGGCTGGCCTAGAGTGGAGATCATGATCTACTGCTCTGGAGTCAGATTTGTTATCTTTGAATCCTGTTTCTCCTATTGTGCATTGTTGATTAATTTCTGTGGGCCTCAGTGTTCTCATAACTAAATGAAGTTAACACCTGCATTTATGAGAAAAGAGCTGGGGTAGAGGAAACTCTTAAGTTTTGCCTCATAATTATTTCCTTAGTATAACATCTTCCAAAATACTTCATAACTTTCTGGTAATAGATATTAGGGCAGACAATGAGATACCCTTTTCTTTAACTTTCTCCAAAGGTCAGAACTTGCTGGTTTATACCACAAGTCCGTAACGAAATGGCTCCATGTATTCTAGAATTGCTGAACATCTGGTGGAGTCTGAAGGAGGCAGCCACATTTATTTTCTTGAGGATTGTACTTAATATATTCAAGATGTAAGGTTTCCTTAGGGAGCCCTAAAAGCTTAAGAAGGAATTTCTTTCAGATAATATTAAGTATGTAGGTGTATCTCACAGGCACTTGTGGGAGAGGCAGCCTGCCTGGCCCTGTGGAAAGAGCACAAGCTTTATGAACAGATGGGGCTAACTCTTGATCGCTTACGTGTAACTTCAGGTAAGGTTCATTTATAGGAGCTTCATTTTTATCAACTGAAATGAAATCATAATACATACAGGTCTAGGTTTTGTGAAAATTATAAACGCACAGTATCCATGTCACAATTCTTTTCGAGCAGTGCCCCCACTCAGAAAAGTAAAGATAAGCTGGGCATGGTGGCACACGCTTGTAATCCCAGTACTTGGGAAGCTGAGACAGGAGAATCACAGGTTTACAGCCAGCTTCAGCAACTTAATGAGACCCTGTTTCAAATTTTAAAAAATAATAATAAAATAGGGTTTGGGGTTTAGCTCAGAAGTAGAATGCCCCCTGTGGGCTCAATCTCCAATGCCACAAGAAGAAAAATAGAAAGAAAAGGGGGAGGTAAGGATATCAAAGACCTCTGTCTAGTCATCACTTGCCTGCTGATACCTATCAATCAGCTCCTTCAAACCATTTCGGTATTTCTCGGGTCCTGGAATCCTTCCCCTTTTGCAGAAATCACTTGAGCTTTACTGAACTCATATTGTGTGTTGTATCCATAGCTACTACTGTGTGCCAGATACTCTTTGAAATGCTGGAGATCCCACGGTGGGCAGGACACACATCTTTCCAGTTCTCATAGAGTTTCAGTTGAATAGAGAGTATGAATAACTTGTAAGTAAGAAAATAAAGAGGGCAATTTCAAAGATAAGACAAAGTGCTATGAAGTAAATAAACTAGGGCCAGCGCAACTGGACGAGCACGCCTGCTTTAGGTCAGATGGCTCAGGAAGTTCTCTCTAAGAAGGTGGCATTTGAGCCTGTATAAATGAGTGCAGACATGCCAGGATCGTGAGACAGAAGAAAAAAAATACGTATTCATCTGCTCAAGCTGTCATAACAAAGACTAGCTGACTTGAACAGCAAAAGTTTATTTCTCACAGTTTGAAGGCTGGGAAGTCCAAGATCAAGGGGTAAGCAAGGTAGGTTTCATTCTGAGCCATCGTATCTTGGTTGTAGGCTCTTAGCTATGTGTTCACATTAATTCTTCTCAGTCCCTTGATAGATCATCTTAGTTTTTACTGGATAATTCTCACCTGATTAACAGTGCTTAGAAGTCCTAGCATATATTTTGGAAATTATCAAGCTACCAATCCTATTGGATGAGAGCCCTACCAGTATGCTTACATTTGGCTTCAATTTCCTCCTACAGGACCTATCTTCAAATATCATACTTGGGTTAAAGTTTAACATATCAAATTTGAGGAGACACAGGTTGGTCTCATAGCAGCTAGTAAGGTTTAATTTGTTAGAGACTGATACAAGATGTAGGTAGAAAAGTAAACAGAGACTGGATCATTCAACATCTTCTAGACTATTCTAGGAAATTTGATTTTATTCTAGGTAATTTCATATCACTGGAGGATTTATAAAACATATTAACAAAAATTAGATTTTAATATTCCGTGTGTTTGTGTGTGTGTGTGTGTGTGTGTGTGTGTGTGTGTGTGTGTGTTATGTGCAGTACTAGAGATTGAACCCAGAGGCATCCTACCTCTGGGCTACAACCCCAGATTTATTGATAAAATATAATTTTATTTTGAAACAGAGTCTCACTAAGTTGCTGAGAACCTTCTTAAGTTGCTGAGGCTGGCCTTGAACCTATGAACTTCCTGTCTCCGCCTCCCACGTTTATATCCTTAATAATTAGAAAGGTGGCCCTTCATAAATGTGAGTACTTTAATTTCTTCTAGAAATATTAGTTTTTTGGAGCCAAGATACTCAAGAGTCTGAGCAAGGAATATATAGGCCCCCTCCCCTATCCTTAGTTAAATATGAAGAATAGTCTATTCAACAGAGGACTTTCCATAGCACAAGAGCACAAGTTTGAGTACTTATACCTAACATAGAGAACTACAAAATGGAAATGTATTGCCTAAAGTCATATTCAGTAAGTTATTGCAACATATTAGAAAGGAAGAAATGTTTTCATAAAGGGTGAGTAATATAGAAGACTGTTTCGATGAATAGTTCAAACAACTTGGTGAAAATTCCAATTTTGATGTCTCTGTAGATAGTCCTTTTAGATTGTAAAGAAGTTATCCGGATTTACTCAAAACGAAGAGTTCAATTAAAAATGTTCAAGATTTCATCAAACTCAGTGGGAGTTTTATTGTCACATCAGTGTGAAGTTGGTCTAGTTTGAGAAGAGAGTAGATCTTATTGATAATAAGGCTGGTAATCCAATGGGGTCAAGATGTGAGAGCATGGAAGCATCTACAATGACTTCTGCTTGACCAATTTATTTTGTGGCTAAAAATTGCCCTGGGAACCATATAAAGAAAGAGTTTTATAGGTTATTGAAAGTGTATACAGATATTCATACACAAATGTGTTCATCTCAGTGTCATTTGTAATATTGTATAGGGCTAAAATCTGATTAATCAACAATAGGGGACTGAGCAAGTAAACATGACACATGGAACATCTATCAGCTAGACTATCATGTAGCCCTTGAAATACTTACATAGTGTTATTCACTAGGAAATAAGGCAAAACGCAAAATACATTGTTTTCAGCTAGCTGAAAAACACATAGAAAATAAATATTGAAAAGAAATATGATAAAACCTTATTTATACTCATTTTTGGGTATTGTGATTATGTGTGATTATTATTTTATTCTTCCTTTTCTGCACACTTGAAAGTTTTCACAGGGAGAATAGATATAGCTCTATGTTTTTGAAACATTCTGCCTTTTATAGATGAGCTCATGTGATGAAAATGTTATAACTGCCATTTTTTCATTTTCAATGTGGTAATGTTAAAATAAGTTAAAAATGTAGACTCAGTCTGTCATTAAGTTATTAATATTATATCTGAAAAATGTTTAGAACATATTTTAAAAGATACTATTTCTAGGAGATAAGCTTAAACTTGATTTTGGTTTTAAAAATGTCAAAATATTTTACTGTTTTCATTCTGAAATCAATTATAGTCATGAAAATATTATAGAAAATGAGTAGTGCTCCAAGAGAATTTCTCATATTTTATATATCTGATAGTAAAGATTCAGCAATTAATGTTTATTACCAGATGCTGATGCTGACTAAGACATCTGGCATAATATATGAAGGAACACATTATTACAAAAGAAAAAAGAAGAGAATTGAACTTGGCTATTTTGGTAACTAAACTAAACTCAGGAATGATATGACAAAAATGAAGTTGTGTTATATGTATGTCCTCAACATTTAAAATGAGGTTGCAATCTAATTGGCACCAGAATTTTCCTGTCCCTTTCATCTTTGATTATATTTGTCTATATCTCTATTTTTCAAAGCCTTCGAAGCAATTTAAAATTCAAGCTTGTAACTTTGAAGGCAGATGATCTGGCTTATACCCTTAATTTGATAAGAAAAATGATGTCCAAAATAGTATATTCCTTGTTGGCAATCATATACATAAATAGTAATTGCATGGATGGGAATAGGGCATCATCATTGGAATTTTTTTTCAAAAAGCTGTGTATAAAATTCATACCCTGGCACCTCAAAAAAAAAATACTTAGGAATAAACCTAACCAAGGAGGTAAAATACCTCTATAAGGAAAACTAAAGAAATTGAAGAAGACCTTAGAAGATGGAAAGATCATCCATGCTCTTGGATAAGCAGAATAAATATCAAAATGGCCATTCTTCCAAAAGTGATCTACAGATTTAATGTGATACCTATTAAATTACCAAGGTCATTCCTTACATACATAGAAAAATCAGTCCTTAAATTCATTTGGGAGCAACAAAAATCCCAGAATAGCCAAAATAGTTCTTAGCAACAAGAACTATGCAGAAGGCATCACAATACCTGACTTCAAACTCTACTACAAAGCCACAGTAATAAAAACAGCATGGTATTGGCACAAAAACAGACACGCAGACCAATGGAGCCGAATAGAAGATTCAGAAACAAACCCACACATTTACAGTCAATTGATTTTTGACAAAGGAGCCAAACACATACACTGGAAAAAAGGCAGCCTCTTCAACAAATGGTGTTGGCAAAACTGGTTAACCATATGCAGAAAAATGGAAATAAACCCTACTTTTTCACCCTGCACAACAGTCAATTCAAGATTGATCAAAGACCTGGAAATCAGGCCAGAGACCTTGCACCTACTTGAAGAGGGCATAGGTCCAATACTTAAACACATAGGCACAGGTAAAAACTTTCTCACCAAGACTCCAAAGGCACAAGCAACTCAAAGGAAGATCAATACATGGGATTGCATTAAACTGAAGAGCTTCTGTGCAGCAAAGGAAACTATCAAGAACCTCAACAGAGAGCCCACAGAATGGGAGAAAAATTTTGCCAGCTACTCCTCCAATAGAGGATTAATATCTAGGATATACAGAGAACTCAAGAAACTCACAGCTAAGAAAACAAATAATCTAAATGATCTAAAAAGACACTTCACAAAAAAAGTAATACAAATGGCCAATAAATGATTGAGAAAATGTTCAATATCATTAACAATCAGAGAGATGCAAATCAAAACTACTCTGAGATTTCACCTAACCCCAATCAGAATGGCAATCATTAAAAACACAAACAACAAATGTTGGCAAGGGTATGGAAAACTGGGAACCCTAATACATTGTTGATGGGATTGCAGATTAGTGCAACCACTTTGCAAAACAGTATGGAGGATCCTCAGATGAATAGGAATGAACCTACCATATGATCCAGCAATACCACTTCTGGGTATCTACCCAAAAGAATGGAAACCAAACTAACAGATCAATGCATGTGTATCTATGTTTATAGCTGCACAATTCACAATTGCCAAACTATGGAACCAGCCAAGACGTCCATCAATAGATGAATGGATTACAAAACTATGGGATATGTACACAGTGGAATTTTACTCAGCCATAAAGAAGAACCAAATCATGTCATTTGCAGGGAAATGGATAGAACTGGAAAACGTTATGTTAAATGAGATTAGTCAGTCACAAAAAGTAAAAAAAATCATATGCTCACCCTAATATGCAGAAGCTAGGGAGAAAGTGGGATGTAAGAGGGACTCTAGATGAAGAAGGAGAAACCTAAGAAAGAAAGTGACTTAACTGAAAGTGATCGTGGGGGAGAGGGGAAACACCCTAATGCACATGATGTACTTTCACAAACATATCAAAGTCAGTCACTAAACTGAACCTGAGAAGGAGGGAGGGCGAGGGAATGACACGGGAATTGGGAAAGGATTAAATGAGAGATGTGTGGATGTATGCCTTTACCAGCTTGTACCTAGCAAAAATGCATGATTACAATGCACCAATAAAATAAAGTAAAAAAATTCATACCCTGCTTTTAAAATAAATGAGCATTCCATTTTTCCATTATTTTATTTGACTGTTGATTCCAAACTAAGTCAAAGAAACAAATGCATTTTGATCACAGAATATTACAAATACTTTCCCATATTATAGTAACAAACATTTTCTTATCTTGGCCACTAATCTTATCTTGATCTTGTAATACTAATAGTTTACAACTATGGCAAGAATATTTTTAAGAACATTTAAGGGTTTTTTTATTTTGTGGTACTGGGGATTGAGCCCAGTGGTGCTCTACCTCTGAGTTACATCTCCAGTTTATCTCTCTATCAGAGTCTTGTTAAGTTATCCATGCTGAAACTGGTGATCATCCTGCCTCAGGCTCTCAAATCACTGGGTTTACAGGCATGTGTGCACCATTGCACCTGGCTCAGATTTTAAAGTTTGTGATTTGCTTTGTTTTGTTGGGTTTTTGTTTGTTTGTTTGTTTGTTTTGTTTTGTTGTGCTGTGGATTGAACCCAGGGATGTTCTACCTGTGAACTACACCCCCAGCAATATTTTATTTTATTTGGAAGCAGGATCTCACTCAGTTGAGATGAGCCTTGCTAAGTTGCTGAGGCTGGCAGTAAATTTGTGATACTCCTGTCTCAGCTTCCCAAGTAGAACTGTAAAAGCGTGTGCCACCATGCCTAGCTGCTTTGTTTTGTTTGTTCCAGCTGCTTTGTTTTGTTTTTTCCAGGCAGAGTTCATACATCTGAATGCCATCTATATTCTCTCAAGGTAGAAGGTAAAGATGTGTTCAAGTTATGCTACAACTCCTTGAGATCCTCTTTCAGACTTGCCAGCTGAGGTGGCTCATCATTTATTAAAAGAATACCTATTTTCTTCTTCCTCTTCTTGTTTCCTTCTTTCATGACGCTTATGCAGTATAGAGATTTGAGTGATGACTAGGAAACCAAATCCTCCATTTTGCAAATTGGCAATAAGTTTGCATTATATTTCTGAAAGCCATTTACATCTGTGGTGAATTACCAAAATTCAGAAAACATCACACGTATATTTTTCCCAGATCTCTGTCTGTTGAGATGGAATATTTATATACCATTAACCTGGAAAAGTTGTGGTAGTTGTTGTTTTTCAAATCTTAATTAAACATAATTGCCTCTTTGTCCTTAAAAGCATATGGGGAGATGGTTAAATGAGTTTTCAATGAAACGTAAGCTGATGCCTCTTGCTTGGTACAAGCAAAACTGATGAGCAGTTAGAGCAGTCAGGAACCATTAACAGAGAGAGATAAGGCTCTAAATTAAAGTTAACTATAAACTTGAGAACTGAGTAAGAAAGAGGGGGCAGGGGAACCATTACCTAATTATGAGGCAATTCAGTACAAAGTATATAATGTTGATTTCAAGTACCCTAGCTACACTAGTGGAGGTTGCCATTGTACATAATTGTTTCATTAGTTTGACTTGTAAACACTTGGAAACACCATTGAACTGCCCCTTTTCGTGTTAGGAAGAAATGTGGTTTCCCTGACAAAATGTTGATTCCACTTTTAGGTTTAAACAGTCAGAATATTCAGCTTACCCTGTACATTATAGTGCTCCAAATCCAGACTTTTCATGACTCTTGCTTTTGTTTTTGTTTTTGGTGCTGGGAATTGAACCCAGAGGTGTTCTACCTCCAACCTATACCTCCAGGCCTTTTCTTAATTATTTACTTTTTATTTTGAGACAGGATCTCACTAAGTTGCTGACGGTCTCTCTAAGTTGTTGAGACTGTCCTCAAATAGGTAATCCTCCTGTCACTGTTTCTCAAGTACTGAGGAATATGTACCACTGAAAGTATGAGTACTGAGGTGTATGTACCACCATGCCACTTATACTTGATTTAAATATTTTTCAAAGAGACAGAGAACTATAATACCAGTTTACAGATGAATATTGATGGAATGATTTAACGATTACATGTGATCAGTTATTTAGTGTGCAATCATTCACTTCCTGAACAGTTAAGTGTAATGGTTATCTATGGGTGTTAAACATAATATGAACAGGCAAGAAGGCAGAGATGACCAACTGCAGGGAAGAAGAGAGGCTTCACACTGCATCAGAGGCTGTGGACTTGAGCCTCCTTCTTCAGGACAAATCCTGATTTTCTTTCCTTTGCTCATCACCACAGGAGAGTCTAATTTAGAATGTCCTCCACTTATCCAGGCTAAGAACTATTATGAACAGAAACGGATGCAACCACTGGCCCAGGGAATTTATCACTGAAAAGGGGCAAAAAAAATGTGTACACTAAGACAGGAGGAGAGAAAAAACTGCACAGCCACCAAAAACCTGGCGTCAGAAATCAATCAATTTACGCTTCCCTCTCTTATTCACCCCGGGAGGGTCAAAGCAGCTTGACTTTGATAATGCACTTTTCAAACCACTTTCAAAATAGGTAAATTGTGGTCTTTCTGATAAGCTCTTAGGAGAGCAAGTGGGTTTTTCTCCCCTCAGCTATTTCCAGCTACTCTTTCCTCAGGAGTAGCAAATGCAACCACATGCTTGTGAAGCAGTGTGGCTTTTACAAGGGAAAGGCTTCCATCTACTGGACTCATTGAGCAATGAAGAGAATGAGAGTCCTCATACAACTTGTGCTCGTGATGGCAATGCATAGCCTGGTATGTCCACTTAGAGGTTTCATAATTCTTTCAAATCACATTTTACTGAAAGAATCTAGTCATTGCTGAACATATTGAGATTTTTCAAAATACACTATAAACCCCACATTATATCACATAAGGGAGTCAAAAGAAACATATAATTTGCCTTTTTTTCTCTTGGTAAAAATAATATGGAGCAATTAAATAATGAAAGGAGTTCTATTTACTAAGAAAGGCAATAGTAAAAATAACTTTACCTATACCATCAAAGAATGGAATATTTTTTTCCTTTACACGGACAGGCACTTCACTTTTTTTTTTTTTTTTTAGAAATGATACTGCTCTTCCTGAGCAAATCCGATCTCCATTACTATTCCCCTGCTTTGAGTTCAGGTAAAGCTATTTAATGACATATCTTCTGGCTAACATTTTGCATTGTATGGTTAGATAAGGACAGAGGTCTTTGGGGAGAATTTAAACTACAATAGAAGGTATATTTACAATGTGAGATAAATTATAAAATATATTTATTTTCTATAATCTTCCACTGAGTCAGTGCAAGGAGATAAAGATCTATTTTTTGCAGCAGCAGCAGCAGCAATGGCAAAATTGATTTAAAAGAGAATGTAAGAATTTAAGGCTTTTACTTAAAATTTTTCAGTTAATATATTTATAAGTGCAGATGTGGTATAACATTTTGGCATCTTACTGAACTCTCTTGAATTTGTAATCTCATGTCAAAATCATATCTTTTGTAGCAAATGCAAACATACAAGGAATTATAAGTTAATATTATCCCCTTCTAACTGTGAAGATTATATGGCAAAATTTTTTTTAATCCTGGCAAAAAAAAATTTCAATTAAAGTCATAGATACCCAGAACACTATTATCTGTAGGTTTCCCATGGTCTGATAGATTAGGTTAAAGATATAAAGAAGGAAAATCTTAAAACCTGTCCGCTAACTCTAGCAAATACTTAAAGATTCCCAGTTGAGTTCTCCATAGCTTTGGCTAATTCTTTCCTTTATAAATGAGTGAATATATAATTCCACACCTAGAAAAATAAGTCATGCTAAAGTAGGATTTTGTTAGGGTTGCTGTAGACCTTATACTGAAAACTCTTAGCACAAAAACCTCAAAATAGAAAGGATGTTAGGATCCTCTCAGTCCTAATATGTTCTTGTATTTGTACCTAAAAGATTTCATAAAATACCATTTTTGAAGATAGGGAAATGATTTCCTAAACTAATAGGTAATATAAATAGTTTATATTAGTTTGGTAAGTAAATACAATGAATATTAAATAATAGGAAATGATGTGATACTAATCCTCTTCAGTTAGGACCTAAATATTTTAGTTCCCTGTCTTCTTCATTTTGAGTTGTCTCTGTTCTGTTTATTGTGGTATGTGTGGGTTTTTTTAAGTACCTTTTTTCACATATCATATACTACACTGATGGACACTGGTGATTTTTCATTTTATTTTTGCAACAGAGAATTTCTTGGAATTTAAGAGAATGAGAAAAAGGGAATAAGATAAGGAAAGAAGGAGAGCGCGAAGAGGAAAGAGAAGAGAAGAGAAGGGAAAGGAGAGAAAAATTTTGTCTCTTCATTGCACTTGTTCCACTAACAAAATCAAGCACAGGCCTTTTAAATTTAGCAACAAAAGTAGACTCACTCTGTGCTTTAGTTTATTCCTTAACCTTAATTATTTAAAAGATACTTCACTAAACCCTAGAAGAGAGCACAGAGGAAACAAAAAGGGAAAGTCATAGAGGAATAGTTAATCTGACTTAAAATAATAGGCCATTCATTTATGGACATTCACTGATTATCTACTATTATCCAAACATTCCTCCATCTCCTGGGGATCTGGAAGTGCATGAAAGAGACAAAAATCTTTATTTTCATGAAGCTTATTGTCTAGCCTGAAAATGGGAATTAAATAAGTTTAGTATGTATGGTTATAAAAGTAGCTGAAGAAATTAGTAGATCATGAAAGGGGCTTGGCAGGGTGGCCTTGCCATATTAGAGAGGATGGTTGGGAAGGCCTCAGAGAGGGACTAGTGTTGGCCAAAGCAGCACAGTGGCCCAGTGGTGGCACGAAGCTCAGGGACCCCTGATGACACACCACCCTTTTGGAGCAAATTCCTCTTTGATGGGAATATCTTGCCCTTCCTCCTTGTGACTGCATTCCTATGACCTCTATCTTTTGGGAGTATCTCAACCCCAATTAGACTACTCAGATTTCAGAGCTGCTGATCATTTTGCCTCCAGTGCCCCATCTAGGGAACAGGCATAGGGAGTACCAATTCTCTGTCAGACAAACCCATCCTGTATATCACACTTTGGTCCAACCTCCAGGTGTCAGGGTTCCTGGATTGGTAGCAGGTGATGGCTCTGCTATACTTGTTCAGGGTTCGGATTAAGAACTGATCATTTATTACAAATGTTACTGGGGTCCTTTGGTTGGCAGTCTTAGGGGTGATCTGAGATGGGCTGCTGTGTGTTTATTCTCCTGGGATAATGAGGAGGTATTTAACTAATATTTTATATAAGAGAAAATGACTTCTTTGGATTCCTACTGTTAATAGGAAAGCCGAAACTCCAGGAAGTTTACTTCAAAGCCATTATTCATGCTCTCTGTTGTAGGTGCCTAATATAATATGGCTTTTACATGCATAAAAATTTTATTTTACTCTGCTTCCATTAAACAATGCAGGGGGCAGATTGGCTGCAAAAAGTCCCTCTATTACAAAAGTATTTATTAAATGCCATGTACTACAAAGTCAAAAACAGTTTTCCTGTATTGATCTGCAGCCTTTTTCATGATGTCTCTGCAGTGGCATGAATTGTTCAGAATCTTCTTTTTGCACTTGAAATCATATAACCTGTAATTTAGAAAAGAACATTTAAGGCCCAATGTCAGGAAAACTTTTTATTATACTCTATAAAATGAAATCATAATAACAGCCATAATTTCAGCAGACTCATAATGAGTGGCTTGAAATATATAATGTATTTTAATAAATGATACCTAGCTCTTTTAAGATAGAAAATACAACTATATCAATAACTATTTTTAAAAGCCACTTGAATTTTATGGCATTAGCCCAGTTTGATAGGCCAGTTAAAAATATTTTATTTGCAAATGATAATACAGCATGTGTCATGCTTGCTAATATATTCTAACAAAAGAAATCTACCATGTGAAATGCCATATTTTCCCTCCTTTCTGTAGAAGCCCTAAACTGAATTTTTATTAATGAGGTTTAATCAAATGTTCTTAAAATTTTGTTAATCTTAACATATTATATATATATATATATATATGTGTGTGTGTATATATATATATATATATAGTCATCTATAATAGTGGACAAAGCTATGAGTGAATATTAAAATATTACTTTAGTGCTGATAATTTTTAGTAGTTCATTTTTGGTCTATTAATATTACCTAAAAATTTCCTACAGATTCAATTATGTAGAAGGCTATTTGATTCTCATGTTATATATAAATAAAGTAGCTTAAAAAGTTTACTATCTATAAACTATTTGAAACACAACAGCATATTTATTTGGCTTTTTTCCTTCAATATTGTCTTCATTCTTTTTGTAAAAGAAAATTTTAATCAATAGATAAGATTGTGTATGTATATTTTTTTCCATGTACAACATGATGTTTTGAAGTAAAGGTACATTATGGAATTACTAAATCTAGGTAATTAACACATGAATTATCTGGCATAGTTATTATCTGTGTTATAAGGACACTTTCCCTCTTAGCATTTTTCAAAAAATATAATATATTATTAACTATAGTCACTATGATTTACAACATATCCCTTGAACTTATTTTTCCTATTTAAGTGAAATTTTGTCTCCTTTGGCCAACATTTCTTCAGTGTCCCTCACCCTCAGCCAACAATCACTAGCCAACCACCATTCCACTCTCTGTTTCTACAGGATTAAGTTTTTAGATTTCACATATGAGTGAGATCATATGGCATTTGTTTTTTTAGTTTTTGTGCCTGGGTTATTCAATTTGACATAATGTCCTTCAGGTCCATCCATTTTGTTGCAAATAACAGTACGATTTTCTTCCGTAAGTCCAAATAGTATTCCATCAGGTATATATCACATATTTTCATTATCTGTTCATCTGTTAATGAGCTCTAAGATTGACTCCTTATTTTGGCCATTGTGAATAATGCCATGACGAACATGGGTATGTATATATTTCTCTAACACACTGATTTTATGTGGTTTTATACCCAGTAGTGAGATTGCTAGATCATATAGTAGTTCTATTTTTAATATTTTAAAGAATCTCCATACTGTTTTCCATAATAATTATACTAATTTACATTTCCATCAACCTTGCATATGGTTCTCTTTTCTCCAAATATTCACCAACACTCATCTTTCAATTTTTTGATAACAGCCATTATAACAGGTCCACAGTGATATCTCACTGGGTTTTATTTTTCATTACCCTGATGATTAGTGATCTTGAACAATTTTTTTCATATACCTGTTAGCCAATTGTATATCTTCATTTGAAACTCATCTATTCAAATTCTTTACTCAGGTTGGGTGTATGACTCAGTGGTAGAGCATATACTTAGCATGTTTGAAATTCTAGGATTAGTCCCCAGCATGGAAAAAAAAAAAATCATTTGCCTATTTCTAAATTGTGTTGTTCTCTTGCTATTGTTGAGTTCTTTACATATTTTAGATATTAACTCCTTATCAGATGTCTATTTGCAGATGTTTTCTCCAGTTCTATAGATTGTCTATTCACTTTCTTGGCTGACTCATTTGTTATTCATAGCTTTGCAGTTTGGTGCAATTCCATGTGTCTATTTTTCCTTTTATTGCCTGTGAAATCAGGATCATGACCAAAAAGTTTTTCTCTATGTCTTCCTCAAATAGTTTCAGAGTTTTGACTTTTACATTTAAATTTTTAATCCATTTTGAATTCATTTTGTGTATGTGGTGAGACAAGAATCTAATTTCATTCTGCTGCATGTGGATATCCTGTTTCCCCAACACTATTTATTGAAGAGGCTGTCCTTTCCCTATTGTCTGTTCTTAGCTACTTTGTCAAAGATCAGTTGGCAGCTGGGCATGGTGACACATGCCTGTAACCCCAATATTTGGGAGACTGATACATGAGGATTAAAGGTATGAGACCAGCCTTAGCAATTTAGTGAGACTCTGAACAACCTAGTGAGAATCTGTTTCCAAATAAAAAATAAAATAGGGCTGGAGGAGTAGCACAGAGGCAGAATGACCCTGGCTTCAATCCCCACTACCAGACCAAAAAAAAAGTCCTTATTTCTCCACAGTTTTCAGTCTCCTACTGATACTACACACAAACAGACACACACACACACACACACACACACACACACACACACATACACACACACACACATCAGCTGGCTATAGATGCATGGATTTATTTCTGGATTCTCTACTGTGTTCAATTGGTCAATGTGTGTTTGTTTTTATTCCAGGTCCATGCTTTTTGGGCTACTTATAGCTTGATTTTTTTTTTTTTAGTATAAATTCATTCATTCATTGCCTTTATTTTTTATTTTGGTACCAGGAGTTAAACTCAGGGGCAGTCTACCTCTGAGCTAGACCTCAAGACCTATTTTTTATGCTTATTTTGAAACAGGGACTCACAAAGTTGTGGAGGAACTCACTAAGTAGCTGAGGCTGTCCTTGAACCTGTGATCCTCCTGTTTCAGCCTCCCAAGTACTGGGATGACAAGTGGGTGCCACCACGCTGGGTACATTAGTGACCTTTTTTTTTTTTTTTTTTT
>PVLC010028006.1:0-21327 GCA_004027655.1 Graphiurus murinus
TTTTTTTTTTTTTTTTTTTATTCTTTATTTTGAAACCGAGTCTCACTAAGTTGCGGAGTGCCTCACTAGGTAGCTGAGGCTGGCCGCGAACCCGGATCCTCCGGTCTCAGCCTCCCAAATGCTGGGATTACAAGCGTGCGCCACAAGGCCTCCTGTCTTTATTCTCACAGGTGCTGCCTGAGTTGGATGTGAAGAAGTGAGATTGGCCAAGAAATTATTTCCGATAATAATACTGATGAGACTCTGTCTGTGCTCTTTGTCTGTAGCCTTTGCAGAGCTTCCTGATCCTTGCTTAGAAACTTGCTGCCGAGCCGGGTGCGGTGGCATATGCTTATGATCCCAGTACTTGGGAGGCTGAGACAGGAGGGTCGCAGGTTTGAGGCCAGTCTCAGCAAGTTAGCAAGGCCCTCTGTAAATTAGTGAGACCCTGTTTAAAAATAAAACAATGAAACAGGGATGGGGGTGTAGCTTAGAGGTATTCTTGTAGCTCCTGGTTCAGTCCCTAGTACCACAAAAAGAAAAATGGCAGCCAGACGTGATAGTACACATCTATAATCCCAGCGCTTGGGAGGCTGAGACAGGAGAATCAGAGGCTCAAGGCCAGCCTCAGAAACTTAGCAAGACCCTCAGCAACTTAGTGAGATCCCTACTTCAAAATCAAACAATAAACTCCGGGTGTGGTGGCCCACACTTGTAATCCCAGTACTTGGGAGGCTGAGAAAGGAGGACCACAGGTTCAAGGACAGCCTGAGGCTCTAAGCAACTTAGCCAGACCTTGTTTCCAAATTTAAAAAGAATAAATTAGGGCTGGGGGTGCAGCTCAGAGGTAGAATGTCCCTGGGTTCAATTCCCAGTTACCCCCCCCCCAAATAATAATATTAATGAAAAGGATTGGGGGTGTAGCTTGGAGGTAGAATGACCCTGGGTTCAATCCCTAATACCACAAAAAAAGGGGAAAAAAAAAATACGACCTTAGACATTCCTTGTGAAAATAGAAACATTCCTGTACCCAGATTGCAAATAATGAAAGACACCCGGAGCGTTTTCAAAATTGTTGGGCTGATTGAAACTTCACTGGAGAGCAGCTCTGTGAAACCATCTGTCCTATGTGGTCTCCACACTCCAGCAGCCGGCGGCTGCCAACTCCTGGCGGCGGAGGAGGCTAGCCAGCGAGCGTTTCCCACGCTCCTGGCGGCCCAGCTGGGAAGTTTGTGCTGGGGGAAGGCTGTGGGAGGGCCTTTCCTGACTCCCTTCTCTGCATGCAGCCTGGGGGTGTGTGTTAAAAAGTCTCTGGTGATGGAAATACGTCACCTGATAGGAAGTGTGTAAAAAAGAGCGGATTTTGTTCCGTCCACAGTGGATGCGAAAAGCTCTGGCTTCTTTCCCTGCCTGGCTCCTGTGTACTTGAGGGCACACAGGAGGAGACGGGGGCGGAGTCTTAGACACTTGGCAGATGGCAGGGTCCTGTCTTGGGGCTCTTGTTCCTACTCCCTCCTCCCGCCTGCCCAGCCTGGTTTAGTGACTCAGGCTCAGATTCTGGCGTCTCACCATGCCTGGGTCTGCGTGGCAGTGTCGGGTGAACGGGCATCCCTTCCCACTGAAGAGGAAGTTGCTTCTGCATTCCTTTTAACTGCACTTCGTTCCCTTTAGGTCACCACAAATGGCATCATTGCTGTGAGTGAACCCCCAGCCAAGGAATCCCACCCCGGGGTCTTCCCGCCCACCTTCGGGGCCGTCGCCCCATTCCTGGCGGACTTGGACACCACAGATGGCCTCGGGAAGGTTTATTATCGAGAAGACCAGTCGCCCTCCGTTGCTCAGATGGCAGGAGAGTATGTCCGGAGTGGATTCCCGGAGGTCTCTTTCCTGCCTGTCAGCGTGGTGGTTGTCACTTGGGAATCGGTGGCTCCTTACCGAGGACCCACCAGGAACCCTGCCCAGGAGGGACAGGTAAGCCCTGCTGCGGGTACAGGTGCAAATAGTTGGACATGTTGAGTTTATACTCCTTGGTCTTCCGGTGTGTGCTACCCGGATGTTCCAAAGACCTGCGCTATTGATCAAGACGGGGGAATCCAAAGTAAAATCTTAACAGGCCGGCTACTGCAGGTCCGAAACTTGCAGAAGCCCTTCTGCAAGACGGTGTAAATGTGTGTTCCAGTGGTGATCAGATAGAAAGAAAGCCACTTCCCATTGGCAAAACCAGGGCTTATACGTGGCCGCCCTTGGGCTTTCTTACTTTGGGTGGCAGAAAGTGGAAGGATGGTTTGTAAGTAAATAGAGAAGTTCTTGATATGGAACGAGAGGTTTGGATGAGGAAGTTCTCCTGACGGCGGGAAGAAGTAAAGGTAAGACTGAGACTCTACTGAGGCGGGGAAGACCTCTCCTTTCGACTTGGGATATCGTTTCCCTGACGCCCCTGTAGGTGACAAGCTCCTCCTGCTCATTCATTCCAGTCCTCCCGTGAGGCCTTGACTAGCCTCACCACCTCCTCCACTGGCCTGAGGCTCCCTGCTTGGGCTCCTACAGTGCTTTGCACACGTCACTACTATAGAATCCGTCCCCATGTTTTGCAGTTTTTATTTTATTTTTTTTGGTACTGGGGTTTGAACCCAGGAGCATTCTACCTCTGAGCTAGACTCTAGCCCTTTTTATTTTGAAACAGAGTCTCACTAAGTTGCTGAGGCTGGCCTCAAACCTGTGATCCTCCTGTCTCAGCCTCCCAAGTACTGTGATTACAGGTGTGCGCCACGGCGTCCAGCTTTTTGCTAAGTTTTGTTCTTGTAACGGTTGCCTCTTCTAGACTGTACATCAAATTCAGGACCATGTGTTTTTTTTGTTTTTTCCCCTTCGTATTCACAGAGCTCAGGGGAAATCTGTCATGAGAGCAAGGGACTCATGTTTAAGGAACACATTCTCTGTGCCCGGCCCTTCCAACATTTCTCTGAAGTGGCTGGTTTTATCTCCATTTTATGGATGCCAACACCGAGTCTCAGTGAACTTAAACATCATGCCAACGGCCACACGACCAATGATGACTAAGCAAAGATTCGGATCGAAGGCTGTTTCCTCCCCAAACTCACATTTTTATTATCCCCTGATGGTCGTGCTCATCAAATATTTGCTAAATGATGAATGTGGTTGAGTATTTGTGAGAGCAAATTCTGTGGGTAGGAATTTCCTAAGTGGGATGAGATTTAGGCCACTGTCAGAAGGTACCATCTGTGTAATTCTCAGTTAATTTTCAGGGTAGAGTTATGCAGAACAGGCTCATTAGTTAATCAGGAAACTTCAGGTTGACATAGCCTTAGAGATATTTCGGTGGCGCCACGTTGGAATCCATGGTCTTTTAGACTAAGGGAAGAACACTGTCCCCTCTCTGTAGGGCTTTTTATAGGTTGCTTGGTTTCTCAGTAAACATTCTCACTGTGTAATCCAAAACAATCGGCCACACCACTTAGAGGAAGGAAGATTTATATGCTCACAGTTTTTGGAGATTTCAGAGTTCACTCTACGTGAAGCTCAGATCTTCGGAGCTCAGAGTATGGCGGCAGAAAGCAGAGAGAGAGGGAGAGAGCAAGGCCTTGCTCACGTAATGGAGGCCAGAAGCCAGAGAGCCAGCAAACAAGGAGAGTCAAAGACAAAAGCACAGTCCCTAAGGCCACGCCTCCAGGGACCCACCTTCTCCAGCCACCTGGGTTACCGCCTAGTAAATCCATTACAATGCTTTTATCTATGATGAGGTTACCACCCTGAGGACTTCATTACATAGACTCTGAACATTAGCTCATGAGCTTTCCAGGGGAACGTTGGTGAATAGTGCTTTTTGTGATCTGTGGACGTGTTGCTGCTGTTGGGTGACTGAATTTTAACTTATCTCTACAGAGAAATACATTCCAGGCTGTCCTGGCCTCCTCAGAGTCTAGCTCTTATGCAATTTTCCTCTATCCCGAAGACGGCTTGCAGTTTTACACAACATTCTCAAAGAAGGACGAGAGCCAAGTGCCCGCCGTGGTTGCGTTCAGTCAAGGTTCCGTGGGATTACTGTGGACCAGAGACGGAGCGTATAACATATTTGCCAATGACAGAGAATCAATTGAAAATTTGGCCAAGTATGCTAACTTTGTTCCTCAGATTCTCCCCCAAACACTGTTGTTGTTGTTGTTATTATTATTATAATTATCATTATTACCAATATTAGTATTAGTGGTGGTGCTAGGGTTTGAACCCAGGGGCATTCTACCTCTTGAGCTACACCCTACCCCTGTTTTATTTGGAAACAGGGTCTCTCTAAGTTGCTGAGAGTCTTGCTAAGTAGCTGAGGCTGGCTTGGAACCTGTGATCCTGTGGTCTCAGCTTCCCAAGTACAGGGATTATAAGCGTGCACCACCTCGCCTGGCTACTATAATTATTTTAGCAAGGAAAATGGAATAGGCATTATAGATCATTTCCTAAGAATGTTTCCTACAGATTCAAATTTTGCATTTAGGTTTTCTGTTTTCTTATTTGTTTATGTATGTATTTTTGGTTTGAGGGATTGAACCCAGGGGCATTCTACCTCTAAGCTACACTCACAGCCCTTTTTATTTTTTATTTTGAAATAGTGTCTCACTAAGTTGCTAAGGCTGGCCTCAAATCTACAATCCTCCTGTCTCAGCCTCCCGAGTATTAGAACTACAGGTATGCAACACTATGCCCCACTTGGAGTTTTGTGTGTGTGTGTGTGTGTGTGTGTGTGTGTGTGTGTGTGTATGTGTGTGTGTATGTGTTACTGGGGACGAAACCCAGGGGCATTCTACCTCTGAGCTACACCTCCAGACCTATTTTTTATTTGGAAACAGTCTTACTAGGTTGCTGAGAGCCTCACTAAGTTGCTGAGACTGGCTTCAAATCTGTGATCCTCCTATCTCAGCCTCCTAAATACTGGGATTACAAGGGTGCGCCACCGCACCCAGCTGGATTGGGATTTTCATTCATAGCACTTACGACCCATGGATATGGTGTTTTCCACCAACCAGTTCTCCAATTTTATGGACAGCAGCAGGGTGTCTTAGAATTCTGGCTCTAACTTCCCGGAGTTAATGCAGACCCCATAGGTCAATGCAGACCCCGAATCGCATTCCAGTCACCAAGTCCCGAGGTTCCCCCTGCACTTCTGACTACCCTGCTATATATCAGGGGTTTGTAGGACCCCGTTCTCAGGCTGGTAGTTTTCTAGAAAGGCCCACGGAACTCAGGGAAGCATCTCACTCAAGACCAGCAGTTTATCATAAAGGACACAATCAGGAATAGCTTCATGGAGAAGCACAGGCAGGGTATGGGGGTGCCGAGCGCCCCTGTGTCGGGGCCCCATCTGCCAGCACCTCTGTGTATTCACACCCCGGCAGTTCTCCAAACCCAGTCACGTGAGACTTTAGTGCAGGCTTCATTGCATAGGCATGGCTGGTTTAATCATTGGCTAGCGGTGACATTGGTGACCAACCACTCCCCTGGGGTGCAAGTGGGGAGGGGGATGGGGAGGAGCCCTATGTATCTCTGTAGCTTCCAGTCCCCAATCCAAAGCAATTTAGGAGCCCTCCACCTCCAGTAGGTCCCCTCATTAGCAAAAAAAAAAAAAAAAAAAAAAAAAAAAAAAGACATTTTTATCAAGTTGGAAATTCTGAGGGGTTTAGGCGCTCTCGTGTCAGGAACCGGGCACAGAGACCAACCATCTGTTTTCTGTTATGTCACACCGTGCCATGGAAAGAGAATTGCAGAGAGAAGGAGCGTCTGTGATCGCTCCAGCTCAGAAGTCAGGGCAGGTGACCAACATAGGTGCTAGTGGGTAGCATGGCGGGTCCTGCCCCGGTCCCACTGTCTGCCTGGGGAGTGGCGGGGGGCCAGCCCTTGCAGGCTCTGTGGAGAGCAGCCTCAGCAAGTGGCCCTGAAGCAGCTGAGCTCTGTGATGATCAGATCACTGCCCCCCTTCCCTGCATCCGGCGCCTGCTGCAGGCAGACACAGACCCCATATCCCCCAGGGATCATCCGGGTCCTTCCCCCGTGGCCAGTGGGGACTGCTTGGGGGTGGCCGGCCTGTTTTCAAGATGCTTTCCTGGCCCTTAGGAGCAGCAATTCTGGGCACCCGGGCGTGTGGGTGTTTGAGATCGGAAGTGCCTCCACGGCCCATGGCGTGGTACCCGCGGACGTGAACCTCAAGCCCAATGGGGCAGAGGATGCTGAAGAGGATGAGGATTACAACCTGGGCGGGGCTAATCCCGGCTCAGAGGATATGGGCACCACGTCCTTCCCTTTCGGGGCGACAGGGAGAGGAACCAACGCCTATGACGTGACCCACCGCAAGGTGACCAAGAGGACCCTAGAGCCTCCCACGGAGAGGACCACCAGATCTCGCCACCCGCCAGCCCAGCGGCGCCCCCAGGTCATCGATGTGGATGAAGTGGAGGAAACGGGAGTTGGTGAGTATTTCTGTGATGCACTTGGACCCCGGGGTTTCCAGGGAGGCAGAACCGCTGGATGGCTGGTGCTTGTTCACATTATGTGATGGTCCAGAGCGGTGAGAGGGTTGGTGTGCAGCCCCGATGGCTCTGTGAGGTAGCCTGGTGATCTTCTGAGGAGCAGGACTGTGGTTTCTGGAGACTGGAGTGTGTCCTTTCAGGATTCCTCCTAGCAACCTGGCGTGGTGGTGCATGTCTATAATCCCAGTACTTGGAAGGCTGAGATGGGAGGGTTGCAGCAGCAACTTAGCAAGGCTCTCGGTAAGTTGGGAAGACCCTGCTTCAAACTAAAAAAGGACTGGGGCTGTAGCTCCAAGGTAGAATGCCTGTGGGTTCAATCCCTAGTACCACTGAAATACTAATACTGAAACTAATAATAATAACAACAATAATAATAACAGTAATAATAAATAAATCCTTCTTTTCCATTCTGTCTTTTTTTTTTTTTTTCTGTACTGAAGATTGAACCCCGGGGCATTTTACCTCTGAGCTACACCCCCAGTCCTATTTTTTATTCTTTACTTTTGAAACAGGACCTCACTAAATTCTGGAGAGCCTCACTAAGTAGCTAAGACTGCCCACAAACCTGGATCCTCTGGTCTCAGCCTCCCAAGTACTGGGATTACAAGAGTGCGCCACCACGCCCGGCTCCATTCTGTCTATTTTAAAGAGAAAATATGCTTCGGAATTATTTTGACAGATTTTCTTATTTGTGACTTCTAAGATTAGAAATGTCCTCGCCTGCCTGAACAAACATTTTAAAAGTTCTTTTGGCTGCTTCTGTAGCTTATCTTTGGCATGTGTTTCCTCTGGGCTTTGACGTTGTTAGAATGGCCGATTATTTTGCCTTCCAGGTCCCGCCAGTTTCAAAGTTGACCCCTGAAGAGTAAAAAACTACAAAATAAGCAGATCCCTTTAAAAAAAGAAAAGAAAGAAAAAAAAAAAAAACTAGTTTTGATAGTCTATCTACTAGTCATCTCTATTCCAGCTGGGTTTTTCTACATTTGGAGAAGAAATGGTTGGAGCCTGCTTTAGTTTGCCTTAGAAGAGACGTTCAAAGTAAAAACAGGGCTCATTATGTTATTTCTTGAGGTTCCCGGAATCCACCCAGGTTCCTATGAACGGGGTGCTCCAAGCCTTATGCTCCTTATGACGCTTCACTGCTTCTACTAAGAAGTGGCCAGGAGGCCCCCAGGAAAGTCTACTCCATTCCACATGATATTCAGTCATTTTAAAAAATTTTTCCTTATTCTGATGTATCTCGTGGTGATTTATTTATTTATTTATTTATTTATTTATTTATTTATTTATTTTTGGTGCTGGAGATTGAACCCAGGGGCATTCTTCGACCTCTGAGCTACACCCCCAGTCCTATTTTTTATTCCTTATTTTGAAACAAGATCTCACTAAGTTTCGGAGGGCCTCACCCTTAGGCACGCAGGCCCTAGGGGACTCCCCCCTCCTCCCCCCAGGGCTGGCCCACAGCTGGGGATTGTGCAACCGCTGGTGTGAACCCGGATCCTCCTCCGGTCTCAGCCTCCCAAGTACTGGGATTACAAGCGTGCGCCACCATGCCCGGCTTAGATTTACTTATTTATTTATTTATTTTTGGTGCTGGGGGTTGAACCCAGGGGCGCTCTGCCTCTGAGTTACACCCCCAGCCCTTTTTATGTTGAAACAGGGTCTCACTCAGTCACCATCCTCTGGCCTCCAACCTGCAATCCTCCTTGTCTCCGCCTCCTACGTCCTGGGGTTACTGGCGTGTGCCACCGCCATGCTTGGCAGACATGTTTGCTCTTAGGAAGTATCCCGAACCAGGAGAGTGAGATGTGGTGCTTTCTGAGTCCTCTGCTCACCAGTCTGAGACACACAGATAGGGAGGAGTTGCCATTTGGTTGCAGGATGAGGATGTGGGTTCCTGTCTCAGCGTCACCCATACACACCGCACCCAAGATTCCTGGGGGGTCTCCCTCCCGTCTCAGCACTCGGCACTGTGCTGTGGGTATCAGAGCGATCGCCCCAGGAACTTTGATGTTTCTTGGTAGCTGCTGAGGGCTGAGATGCGTCCTGTTTCCACCCTGTGTAGGGATTTCTGGGATTCTCCCTGGTGAAGCCATCATATTTAAAGGAGACCCCATTTTGCCCCGAGAACTGATGGTGGTCCATTACTTAGAAGCTTAGATTTGAACTCAGACTGTTGTCTGAAACAGATGTTTTTCTATCCCTCTGTCCCACTGGGTGAACCAGACGGGGCAGCCTTCCCTGGCCAACAGCGCATGCCTGGTGTTCTTGAATAATCACCGTCAGGCACGCAGGCCCTAGGGCACCCCCCCGGGGGCTGGCCCACAGCTGGGGACTGAACAACCCCTGGTGTCTGGCGTGTGTAGTTGAGGGCCAAGTGTTCCCTGCTCCCCGAGGACTCACTGGAAACTCCCTTCCCAGGGTGCAGGCCCCGGGGAAGCTACCCGGGGTGGAGCCCCTCTTTCATCTTTGCTCAAAATGGCCAATTATACATGGGGTCATTATCCCCCCACCCTTCTCCCACCCCCAGAGAGCTCACTACTCTTTTGCTTCTGAACTCATTCCAAATGAATTTGCTCTGGGTCATTAAATTTAATGGGCTAGTTCATGATTCTAATGAACTTGGGAGGTGGAAATTTAAACGAGGAAGGGATTCTTTTTTTTTTTTTTTCGGTACTGGGGATGGAACCCAAGGACATTCTACCTCCGAGCTACACCCCCAGCCCTATTTTGTATTATTTTGAAACAGGGTCTTACTAATTTGTGGAGAGCCTCACTAACTAACTGAGGCTGGCCATGAACGAGGATCCTCTGGTCTCAGCCTCCCAAGTACTGGGATTACAAGCATGCGCCACCGTGCCTGGCTGAGATTCTTTTTTTTTTTTTTTTTGATTCTTGGGTCAAAGGCTGTTCTAGAACAGCTGTAACTGAGGGATTCTGACCAGGTCTTAAGTATCAGAGCCTCTGAATTATTCCCTGGAGAGAGGTTAAAAAGTGTATGTACACACACACACGCACGCACACATATATGTGTGCGTGCGTGTGTGTGTGTACACTTGTGTGTGTGTGTGTGTGTATGTGTGTATTACAGTTAAAATGGCAAATTTTAAGCCAGGCATGGTGGCACATGCAGGCTTGTAATCTCAGTACTTGGGAGGCTGAGACAGGAGGATCACAGGTTCGTGGCCAGCCTCAGCTACTTAGTGAGACCCTGTTTCAAAATAAAGAATAAAAAATAGATCTGGAGGTATAGCTCAAAGGTAGAATCCCTCCCTGGGTTCAATCTCCAGTACCACACACACACAAAAGGCAAATTTTATGTTAAATATATATTATATATATGCTTTATATATATTAATAATATATATAATATTATGCTATATATGTATATATATATATATATATATATATATATATATATATATATATATATATAGGGGATTGAGCCTGGATGTGTTCTACCTTTCAGCTACACCCCCAGCCCTTTTTATTTTTTATCTTGAACCAGGGGTCTTGCTGAGTTGCTGAGGGCCTTGCTAAGTTGTTGGGGCTGGCTGGCCTTGAACCTGCAATCCTCCTGTCTCAACCTCCCAAGTACTGGGATTACAGGCATGCACCCCTATCCCTAGCTCATGATTTATCCCAATAACAAATAGTAAAAAAAGAATATATATATTTTAAGTTTCCGTCCTGTGTGAAGCTCATCCCTCTGACCCGTTAGATGGACATCATCCTAAGATTCCTAGGTATCAGCGGCAGGGGTTTGGGGTACCAAGTACAGTGGACTACAGCAGTGTGTAGTAGTTCACATTTGCAATTCTTCAACTCCTTTTAGACCTATTGGCCTCGGTGGTTTGGGCACCGGAGCCACTACCCCATGCAAGTGCCCACAAATGGTGGTTTCAGTCCTCGGTGGTGAGCCCAGTTCCTTTAGCGGCAGATACTCGTCCTGCGGGACTTGAAAGAGACGCCCCCCTTCCCCACATCCAGCCCAGAGCCCAGCGCAGCATTGACAGGCGTGTCCCTGTTCTCTCTAAAACAGTGTTCCCCTACAACACGGACTCCCGGCAGACCTGCGCCAACAACAGACACCAGTGCTCGGTGCACGCGGAGTGCAGGGACCACGCCTCCGGCTTCTGCTGCCGCTGCGTGGCCGGCTACACCGGCAACGGCCGCCAGTGCGTTGCTGAAGGTGACTTGCTTCTCTGTGCTCGGCTTGCCGGGGAGGGAGGGAGTGGAGGCTCTGCTTTGGTGCTTGTTGACAAAGGGGACATTCCCTTGGACCTTGGGAGGTCTCCGGTTCAGTCTCCCCTCCGCCCCCCCCATTCTTTCATGAGTCCTCTGATTCCTTGGGGAACGTCCACTTTTCTAACTCAAGCTGTCTCTTTGTCTCCTGGGCTGCTTCTCCACCTCAGAGGTGACACCCCAGGGAGCCCGTCTTCACAGCTGACCCCCGTATCAGTATTGAAATCATGCAGCCTGAACCAGGAGTTCTTCATGTCCTCCAATTTCCTTCACACTTTTCCCATGTTTTTTGTCTTTGTTTTTGTTTTTGTGGTTCTTTTTTTTTTTTTTTTTTTTTTGCAGTACTGGGGGTTGAACCCCAGGGGCATTCTACCTCCAAGCTACACCCCCAGCCCTATTTTGTTGTTCTTTATTTTGAAACAGGGTCTCACTAAGTTTCTGAGAGCCTCACTAAGTAGCGGAGGCTGGCCCCGAACCTGCCACCCTCCTGTCTCAGCCTCCCAAGTACTGGGATGACAAGTGTGCGCCCCCACGCCTGGCTTTCCCATGTTTTTGTCCTTGGAGTCTCTCCAGTTTCATGTGGCACTGCTAACAGGTGGAGCTCCTTTCGGGGTTGTTGAGCTGACTGAGCAGGGTCACAGGAGGTGGCTTACCCTTTGTAGTGGGTCGACTTTATGCTGGTCTTCCTTCCCTTCTGTTTCTCTTTCCTCCTGCTCTGAAGTCAGAGCTCAGCTGTGAAGGAGCTGGAAGGGGTGCGCTTAGTTAATTCTAAAGCTCTCACCTCCCTCTGGGCTAACTCCAGGGTGGATTCCGCTGTGGCTGAAGTCAGCTCTGAACTCTGCCCCCTAAAGGACCAAGCAGGCCTGAGACTCCCAGATGGTGCCAGAAAACTTTCCCCTGAAAGCCTAGGGCTCCTGCTAGCAGATCACTCTGGAGCCATAAACCAGTATTCAAACAAAAGCAACAAAAACCCACCTCGAGGAGCCTTTGTCCTTCCCATGCCCACCAAATTGCCTTGCTGTCATGGGGTCACTTCCATTGCATTGCCTAATGGGGGACTTTAATCGCTTTGCAAAATTTGGCTAAACGAAACCCCGTTGGAGAAATGAGTTCTGTTTTTCAGATTTCCTTGCCATGGCTACTGTTAAACCAGTTATTCCGATTTGCCAAAAACAGTAACAACAACAAAAAAATAGTTTCTTTTGGGGTCTTCATTAAAGTAAGTTAAAAAACAAATACTACCATCAGCAATGGAAGAAAACTCAGTATACTTTTTATATGAATTTGGGGGGGGGGTATTTTTTTAGCTTCTTTAAAGTGGTTTCCATTTTCTTCCAAATCCCATCACCCCTGGGTATTGTGTGTCTTTTTGCTTCTTTGTTTTAGGCTTGGATTTTATACCTCTCCGCCCTGGAGAAGCTTCCAAAATCCACACTGAAATTGTATTCTTAAAGAGGAATCTCCTCAGCCCCCCACCCGAAAGCCCCCTACCCCCAAGTAGCAGAACTCAGAATGCTAAGGGGTTTGGCGGCAAGCTCAGATACGAGACAGTCTGCGACCACACATTTTGACATTGTACACACGCACTATAAGACTTTTGTGGTTTAAATATTTGTTGGATTCTTGCTACTTAAAAAACAAAACAAAAAAAAAACCCACTTTTTTTTTACTAGCTCAAAGTCTGATGGGAAAATTTTTGTTTGGTTTCCTTTACTTGGCGCCCTCCCTGGTTTCTGCAGTTGTTCTTAAGATGCATTTTTTCGCCATTAGCTTGCTAGCTCCACAGAATTCCCAGGGCAATAACGCAATGCCTGTGGCAGGATTTCTGGGTCAAATGTGTCCCCCGCTTGCCGGGGACCCCGGCTAGCAACTCGGGCAGACAAATGAACGCAGCCAAAGGTCATCACAACAAGGATGAGCCCAAGGTTCAAGCCCTGCGGAGTGGGATCATTCCACAACATTTACTCAGAACTTGCAGCTGGAGAAAATGTCAGGAAGAAGCGAGGTAGCTGGGGAAGGAAAGTCATGTTCCCGGTAATTTATAATCTAGGAAGACTGATAAGATACATGATGAGAAGCTGATGTGATTTAATTCTATTTCCTACCTGAGAAATCCAAGGTGACTTTTGTTTTACCTTCTATGCACCTCTTCCTTCTTCCTTCACGGTTATTTATTTATTTTTACTTTTTTGTTGTTTGTTTGTTTGTTTTCCGTACTGGGGATTGAACCCAGGGCATTCATTCCACCTCTGAGCTACACCCCCAGACCTATTTTTTAATTCTTTATTTCGAAACAGGGTCTCACTAAGTTGCTGAGGGCCTCACTAAGTAGTTGAGGCTGACCTTAAACCTGTGATCCTCCTGTCTCAATCTCCCAAGTATTGGGATTACAAGCGTGCGCCACCACACCCAGCAATTTTTTTTTAAACAAAGGGCTCCTATGTGTACTGTGTTGAGTCACATGGTTTCCAATTGTTTAAGTGGAACAATCAGTAACACACCCCCTATCTCCTACCCCGGGCCCCCAAGCTGGCTCTGGGTCAGGTGACCGGCCACTGCTGTAGCCTGTGATGTCCCCCCCCCCACACCTCTCCTGGCGTGCGCCGAGGGGAGGCTCCGGGGCTCACACTGTCCATCCTGAGCCCAAGGAGTGAGACTGTATTTGAGCTGAGATGCTTATTAAGATGTGTTATAGCCGGGCGTGGTGGCGCACAATTGTAATCCCAGCATTCGGGAGGCTGAGACCAGAGGATTCAGGTTCGTGGCCAGCCTCAGCTACCTAGTGAGGCACTCCACAACTTAGTGAGACTCGGTTTCAAAATAAAGAATAAAAAATAGGGCTGGGGGTATAGCTCGGAGGTAGAATGCCCCTGAGTTCAATCCCCAGTACCGCAAAAAAAAAAAAAAAAAAAAAAAAAAAAAAAGATGTGTTATAGATCAGGCAGCCACATGCCCAGATGCCTAGGGCCATTGGATTTAGTTTCAGTACTGTCCCAGAGAATGGTCAGTTCTGTCCCTTTTCTTCTTGAAAATTGCCCACCATGTGCCCGAAGGTGACACTGTTGTCTAGACCTTGTGCTAGTGCTCTTCTCCTGGAATTATTTGCCCCTGAAGTTCCTCGGTCACTGGGTGGCTGCCATCTTTGATTCTGCCCCTCAGCAGGTGCATGGAGGAGAGGCAGCCACATTGGAATTCCTGAGGCTCCAGGTAGACAGTCGTGGGGACAGTGACTTTCACTGTCCCCAGAGACATTTACCCCAGCGCTGCCGCCTCTGTGTTTTCTTCATGAGTAGGTGCGTGTCCTCCGGGACGCGGGGAGGGCTTCCTCACCTTCTTCCCTCGTTTCTGGCTCAGGATCCCCGCAGCGTGTCAACGGCAAGGTGAAGGGGCGCGTCTTCGTGGGCAACAGCCAGGTCCCCTTGGTCTTTGGGAACACCGACCTCCACTCCTACGTGGTGATGAACCAGGGGCGCTCCTACACGGCCATCAGCACCATCCCGGAGTCCATCGGCTACTCTCTGCTGCCGCTGGCACCGATCGGAGGCATCATCGGGTGGATGTTTGCCGTGGAGCAGAACGGATACAAGAACGGGTTCAGCATCACTGGTAACTTACACCTGACATGGAAACTAGCGGGCCACTGCCGGGTCCCTAGCGGAAGCCCTGGGACAGGCGGAGCCAGGACTTGTGTCCGCAGACACTTTCTGCTGAGGTTTTGTCTGTAGAGAGTGCCCTATAGGTCTGTCCTGGAAACAGGACGGAGAGGTCAAGTTGGCACCTAAGACGTTCTTTGTTTGTTTGTTGTTTTTGTGGTGCTGGTGGCTGAACTCAGGGGCATTCTCCCTCCAAATCTACACCCCCCAGCCCTGTTTTATTTTTTTATTTGGAAACAGGGTCTCACTAAATTGCTGAGGTCCTTGCTTAATTGCTGACGAACCTGAGATGGTCTTGTCTCAGCCTCCTAAGTACTGGGATTACGGGTATGTGTCACCACACTTGGCTCTTATGTTTGTTTATTGAGACTGGATCAAGGAGTGATTTCTTGGTGGAAAGTTAGCAGTTCCTGTTTTCTTTTTTTGTGTGTGTGGTACTGGGGAGTTCTATCTCTGAGCCACTAGTTTGCTTGGAGTCTTGCTACATTGTTGGTCCTCAAACTTATGAACCTCTAGTTTCAGCTTTCAAGTTCTGGTATTACAAGCGTGCACCACCACACCTGGCTTGAAGTTCCTATTTCAATCTGTCACCATAACTGGTATTGTGGACCACCTTTATCTTTTTTTTTTTTTTTTTTTTTTTTGTGGTACTGGGAATTGAACTCATGGACATTCTACCTCCGAGCTACACCCCCAGCCCTATTTTTTATTCTTTATTTTGAAACAGGCTCTCACTAAGTTGCAGAGGGCTTCACTAGGTAGCTGAGGCTGGCCACAAACCCGGATCCTCCGGTCTCAGCTTCTCAAATGCTGGGATTACAAGCGTGCGCCACCACGCCCAGCCCCCCTTTATCTTAAACATACCTTTTCTCCTATAAATCTCCATAAAATAGATTGAATCGCTCTTTTTTCTTTCCGTGTGTATGTGTGTGTGTATTAAAACCAGGAGCTTTCTACCTCCAAGCCACACCCCCAGCCCTTTTTATTTATGCATTTTTAAAATGTATTTTTATTCTTAATTTTTGAAACGGGGACTCCCTAAGTTACGACATGCTAGCATTAAGCCTGCTATCCTCCTGTCTCAGCCTCCCAAGTACTGGGATTTTATATCCTTTTTTTTTTTTTAATCACCAGGAAATGAGGGCTCAGAGAGGTTAAGCAACTTACTCAAGTTCACCCAGCCAGGATGGAGGGCAGCTGGGAACAAACCCAGGTCTCCTACTCTTTCTGACCCAACCCAGGTGCCCATGAGTCTTAGATGCCGGTTTATGCCTGGGAAGCAGCTTCTCTTGTGTGTGCAGGGCTCAACTGGGCCACACAGATGGCCAGACTGCCCTCAGCGTCTCCACCAAACTAAAGCACCTGCAAAGGTCCCAGCCCACTCCTCACTGGGGCCCTGCGGGTGACCCTGGGGGGGGGACGGCAGGGTGACGGGCGGACCTTGCATTCCAGGGGGCGAGTTCACCCGCCACGCCCAGGTGACCTTCGTGGGACACCCGGGCCAGCTGTTCATCAAGCAGCAGTTCAGCGGGATCGATGAGCATGGGCACCTGACCATCGACACGGAGCTGGAGGGCCGCCTGCCGCAGATCCCGGCTGGATCCTCCGTGCGCATCGAACCCTACACAGAGCTCTACCACTACTCCAACTCCGGTGAGTCCCCGCCCGCGGCAGAGCCCCAGGGACGGCCCGCCGCCGCGCGAGACCCACCTCCGTGGCCTCCCGGGCCTGCGGCGGGCTGGGGCTTGGAGGGGAGACATGCACAGAACCTGTCTTTATCACAGTCATTTCTCTCCCTAATTATAGACATGGGGGGGACTCTTTATTTGTAGAGAACTTAGTGCAAAACAGATTATAAACTTAACCTGAAAATATAAAACCTGGACATAATTATTAAATGTAAGTACGTTTCCTTTTGGTCTTTTCTTTTCTTTTTTTTTTTTTTTGCGGTACTGGGGATTGAACTCAGGGGCGTTTTACCTTCAAGATATACCCCCAGCCCTATTTTTTTATTCTTTATTTTGAAACCAGGTCTCACTAAGTTCGGAGTGCCTCACTAAGCAACTGAGGCTGGCTGTGAACCCGGATCCTGCAGTCTCAGCCTCCCAAATGCTGGGATTACAAGCGTGCGCCACCACGCCCGGCTTTGGTCTTTTTTTATAGTTATATCAAATATCCCAATGCAGTCTATAATTAAAAAATGATATAACTTTACTATAATATACATCTCCAATATGTCATCTTAAACATGACATTTATTCTCCACTTGGTACCACAAAGAATTTCCACGTAGCATTCACATAGCTTCACCAATTGTTAACATTTGTGTGATTGTGTGTTAACATTTGTGTGATTGTTAACATTTGTGTGATTGTGTGTACATGTAATTTTTTGCAGATCATTTAAGAATAAGTTGTATATATCATGATAATTCATCCCTTAAATACGTCACGTGCTTTTCCAAGAACAAAGATATTCTCTTATGTGGCCACATGATAATTATCAAAATCAGGAAATCAAACGTTGATACAATACGATTACATAATTTATAGCCAGGCATATCATTTTTATCTAAATCAAACTGCAGTAATCCTGCATTGTTATACCTTTACTTTCTGGTTTTCATAAAATCATGAGTATTCAATCACTTCATTAAGTTGGCTTTGAAAACACTTTTAACTGAAGCTGACTGATTCTACTAGATGGCTGTTTAAACCTGCCTCCTAAAGCTTAGGTTATTTCCAGTTTTCTCCTCTCTTGATGAGCTGAAATGACCATCTTGTTCATACATCTTGGCCAAATTTCTGATTTCTTTCTGAGCTCAGTTCTTAGAAACAGAGGTACTCAATCAAACAATAGGGTCTCTCTTTAAAAAGCTCCTGTTAAGCCGGGCTTGGTGGCACACGCTTGTAATCCCAGTACTTGGGAGGCTTAGACAGGAGGATCACAGGTTCGAGGACAGTCTCAGCAAGTAATGAGACTCTCATCAACCTAGTGAGACTGTTTCAAACTAAACATAAAATAGGGCTGGGGGTGTAGCTCAGAGGTAGAATGCCCCTGGGCTCAATCTTTAGTACCACTGTAAAACAGTGGGCAAACTGTAAAACAGAGGGCAACCACACCACACACACACATTCACACACACACACACACACACACACACACACACACACACACACACACACAAGGCTCTTGTTAAATGGCTGTTTGGAAAGGTTGTGCCAGTGGCCGGGGCTTTGCGGCTTGGTCCAGCCCTCCTTGGGGTGGGATCCTCCGCCAGGAGCCACAAGGCCACCACACTGGCTGCTGTCTGTGGCCAGGGACCCTTTCTGGAAGCCAGCACGTGGGGGCCGCGCAGGGGGCAGGTCATGCTGATCTCTTATTTATCCTCTGTCTTCCTTGCTTCTGTTATGAGGCAAACTTTAAAACAGAGCACAAAAACATAAAGAGGCTTTTGTCCTTAAAAAGAAAAAAAGGAAGTTGAGGGTTTTTTGTTGTTGTTGTTTTTGTTTTTCATAAGTGGACAAACAGCAGAGCAGGAAAGACTGTCTATCCTCTCTACAGAGGTTTGCTCATGGCGCTGGAGTAATTTGTTCAAAACTGACTGCTAAAAGCCATTGTATGTTTCATTTTTCTTTTTTTCTTTTATTTTTTTTAATTTTTTTTTTTTTTTTTTTTTTTTTTGCGGTACTGGGGATTGAACTCAGGGGCATTCTACCTCCGAGCTACACCCCCAGCCCTATTTTTTATTCTTTATTTTGAAACAAGGTCTCACTAAGTTTGGAGTGCCTCACTAGGTAGCTGAGGCTGGCTGCGAACCCGGATTCTCTGGTCTCAGCCTCCTGAATGCTGGGATTACAAGCGTGCGCCACCACGCCCAGCTCCATTTTTCTTTTTTTAAATATCACAGGATTGCTTGATTTAGGGTGACTCGGAGCAACCACCACTTATTGAATCCTAAGTGAGAAAAATCTATAGAAAGCAGGTCACACATCGTAAATGTTCAGTAAACATTATTAGTAATAGTATTAGTCTGCTTGACTCTGGAAATCTTTTTTTTTTTTTTTTTTTGTGGCACTGGAGATGGAACCCAGGGCATTCTACCTCTGAGCTACATCCCCAGTCCTATTTTTTATTCTTTATTTTGAAACAGGGTCTCACTAAGTTTCTGAGAGCCTCACTAAGTAGCTGAGGCTGGCTGTGAACTGGGATCTTCCTGTCTCAGCTTCCCAAGTACTGGGATTACAAGCATGCACCACCACACCTGGCTCTCTGGAAATCTTAAATACATTTACCTCACCTAACCTCAACCCGGCCCATTTTGAAAAAGAAACTCGAGGCTAGAGCTGCTGGTCTCCCACAGAGCTCACAGCTGGTGTGGAATTCAGGTGTACCCCCTTCTAAGTATGTATTCCTTCCACCAGACCTGAATCTCTAGTTTTGGGAATCCTAGGAGCTACAGGAGAATCACTTGATATGAAAAAAACCCCAAAAACAAATATTAATAATGCATGCCAGGCGTAGTGGCACACGCCTGTAATCCTAGTACTTGGGAGACTGAGACAGGAGGATCGTAGGTTTGAGGACAGCTTCAGCAACGTAGTGAGACTCTCAGCAATCTAGAGAGACCCTGTTTCAAAAAACAAAAAATAAATAAAAAGAGCTGAGGCGTAGCTCAGAGATAGAAAGTCCCTGGGCTCAATCCCCAGGACCACACACACACAAATCATAACATAATGTTATAATGTAAATATTATAATATAATGTAAATATTACCGATAACATAGTATAATGTAAATATTACCGATATAATATAATGTAAATACTACCGTTATAATGTAAATATTCCTGATGACATAGTAGAAGTGTAGGAAGCAGCAAGAACCTCACCACCAATAAATCGTCTTCTTTTTCTGGTGCCTTGGGACCCCATCCTTTGTCTGCACTGGCGGTTACCAAGGCCTTGGGGAGGTTTGCTGCATCTCTAACATCTCTCCTCTGCCTCCCTGCCCGCTCCTGCACCCCAGTGATCACGTCCTCCTCCACCCGGGAGTACACGGTGACCCAGCCGGCCGGGGAAGGCGCTGCACCCTCCCGCACCTACACCTACCAATGGCGCCAGACCATCGCCTTCCAAGAGTGCATCCATGACACCGCGCGGCCGGCCCTGCCCCGCACGCAGCAGCTCTCGGTGGACAGCGTGTTCGTCCTGTACAACCAGGCGGAGCAGATCCTGCGCTACGCCCTCAGCAACTCCATCGGGCCCGTGAGGGGTAAGAGGGCCAGGCCCCGCACCTGCTGATTCTGAGCTCCACGCGGCATAAACCCTGCTCTTTCCCCTGGGCCTTTGGTCTCTTACTCTTGGTCTCTAGAAGAAAATTAGGATCAGCTGTCTCCTGTCAGCTGTGGTTCTCAGAAACCCAAGGCCTGGTCATGATCTCCCTGGGGCCGAGGGCAGAATGCTAACCCAGAGAGCTGCCTTACAGACCCGCCAGCTAAAGAGTGCTGGGGGCTCTGGCAGGACCTTGGTGAAAATTTATTTTTATTTCTAACCGCCACATTAATAATGGTGCACACTTAAGGGATACCTTGTCATTCATTTCAGCACTGGTATACAATATGGGGTGATTAGATTAGGGTAGTTGGTTGGACCCGTCCCTTAAGCGTTTATCATTTCCTTGTGTTGGGGACATTCAAAATTCTCTCTGCTAGCTATTTTGAAATATGCAGTTAAGTGGGGCGTGGTCGTGCGCTCCTGTAATCTCAGTACTTGAGAGGCTGAGATGGGAGGATTGAAGGTTGGAGGCTAGCTTTAGCATCTAATAAAAACCCTGTTTCGATGTAAATAATAGAAAGGGCTGGGGTGGGGGGTTAGCTCAGAGGTAGGATACCCCTAGGTTCAATCCCCACAAAAAAAAAAGGAAGAAAAAGAAATGTGCAAATAATAGCTGTCAGCATTGATTAGCCTACTGTACTGTAGAACACTAGAAGCCCTTCTTTCCAACAGCTGTTCCTCTGCACCCCTTGACTCTCCTTCCTCCCACTCCCTCCTTGTTCCCAGCCTCTGATCACCACCATTCTATTCTTACTCCTACGACACCAACTTTTTGCAGCTCCACCTTTAAGTGACATGATGTGGTGTTTGTCCTTTGGTGCTTGACATTTCATTTAACATAATGTCCTCCAGATTCAACCATGCTGTCAAAAAAAAGGGGGGCAGGGGAGAGAGAGAGACAGCGCTTCATTCTTTTTTGATGGCTGAATAATATTCCATTGCATATATATACCACATTTTTCTCTCTCCATTCATGGAAGGACTTTGTAAACACTCTGATACCTCACCTTGAAAGAACGGTGTTATAACTGGGGTCCACACCTGACGTTTCTCCCTTTTTCAGTGGGTTTTGGCTCCTCCCGGCACACCCAGGTCTCTCCCTCGCCGACCGGTTTCTCCTTGGTTAGCTCTGTGGGGTAGAGGAAGGGAGCTGTGTCCTCCCGGGGACAGCCATAGACCATCTATAAGCAAATGGATATGGCTGGGTGCCAATAAAACTTTATTTACAAGCCGAGCGTGGTGGCACAAGCTTGTAATCCCAGTCCTTGGGAGGCTGAGACCAGAGGATCCGGGTTGTCGATCAGCCTCAACTACTTAGTGAGGCCCTCAGCAACTTAGACCCTGTTTCCAAATAGAGAATAAAAGCCGGGCGTGGTGGCGCACGCTTGTAATCCCAGCATTCGGGAGGCTGAGACCAGAGAATCCCGGTTCGCAGCCAGCCTCAGCTACCTAGTGAGGCCCTCCGCAACTTAGTGAGACTTGGTTTCAAAATAAAGAATAAAAAATAGGGCTGGGGGCATAGCTCGGAGGTAGAAGGCCCCTGAGTTCAATCCCCAGTACTGCAAAAAAAAAAAAAAAAAAA
>PVLC010028007.1:0-21382 GCA_004027655.1 Graphiurus murinus
ATTTGTTGTTGTTTGTGTTCTTTTTTTTTTTTTTTTTTTTTTTGCGGTACTAGAGATTGAACTCAGGGGCATTCTACATCCGAGCTACAATCCCAGCCCTATTTTTTATTCTTTATTTTGAAACCGGGTCTCACTAAGTTGCAGAGTGTCTCACTAGGTAGCTGAGGCTGGCCTTGAATCCGGATCCTCTGGTCTCAGCCTCCCAAATGCTGGGATTACAAGCATGCGCCACCAAGCCCGGCTGATTGTTTGTGTTCTTGATAGTTGCCATTCTGATTGAAGTTAGGTGAAATCTCAGAGTAGCTTTGATTTGCATCTCTCTGATTGCTAATGATGTGGAACATTTCCTCATACATTTATTGGCCATTTGTATTTCTTCTTTTGTGAAGTGTCTATTTAGATCCTTTGCCCATTTTTGATTGGGTTATTTGTTTCCTTAGCTGTGAGTTTCTTGAGTTCTCTGTATATCCTACTTATTAGTCCTCTATCAGAGGAGTAGCTGGCAAAAATTTTCTCCCACTCTGTGGGTTTTCTGTTAAGGTTCTTGATAGTTTCCTTTGCTGCACAGAAGCTCTTCAGTTTAATGCAGTCCCATGTATTGATCTTCCTTTGAGTTGCTTGTGCTTTTGAGGTCTTGTTGAGAAAGTTTTGACCTGTGCCTATGTGTTGAAGTGTTGGGCCTATACCATCTTCAAGTAGCTGCAAGGTCTCTGGCCTGACTTCCAGGTCTCTGATCCACCTGGAATTGACTCTTGTGCAGGGTGAGAGAAGGTGTTTTTTTTTTTTTTTTTTCATTTTCCTGCATATGGTTAACCAGTTTTGCCAACACCATTTATTAAAGAGGCTATCTTTTTTCCAGTGTATGTTTTTGGCTCCTTTGTCAAAAATCAGTTGACTGTAAGCACGTGGGTCTGTTTCTGAATCTTCTATTCTGCTCCATTGGTCTGTGTGTCTGTTTTTGTGCCAATACCATGCTGTTTTTATTCCTGTGGCTTTGTAGTAAAGTTTAAAGTCAGGTATTGTGATGCCTCCTGCATGGTTCTTATTACTAAGAACTACTTTGGCTATTCTGGGCTTTTTGTTGTTCCAGATGAATTTAAGGACTGATTTTTCTATGTCTGTGAGGAGCTCCCTTGGTAATTTCATGGGTATTGCATTGAATTTTTAGATTACTTTTGGGAGGATGGCCATTTTGAAGATATTTATTCTGCCTATCCAAGAGCATGGTAGATTTTTCCATCTTCCTTTGTCGATTTCTTTTTTCAGCTTTTTGTAATTTTCCTTATAGAGGTCTTTGATCTCTTTGGTTAGGTTTATCCCTAAGTATTTTAATTTTGGGGGTGCTATTGTGAATGGAATTGTTTTCTGGATTTCTTTTTCAGTGGTTTTATGGTTGGTGTAGAGGAAAGCTTCTGATTTTTTAAGATTGATTTTGTATCGAGACACTTTGCTGAATTTGTTGATCAGTTCTATAAGTTTTTTGGCTGAATTTCTTGGGTCTTCTAGTTATAATATAATGTCTTCTGCAAAGAGGGATAGTTTTAGTTCTTCTTTCCCTATTTTTACCCCTTTGATTTCTTTCTCTTGCCTTATTGCTCTGGCTAGAGTCTCAAGTACTATGTTGAACAGAAGAGGTTATAATGGACATCCTTGTCTTGTTCCTGTTTTTAGTGGGAACTCTTGCAGTTTTTCTCCATTTAATATGATATTGGCTGTAGGTCTATTGTATATTGCCTCTATGATTTTGAGATATGTTCCTTCTATTTTGATTCTCTGCAGTACTTTTAGCATGAATGGGTGTTGAATCTTGTCAAATGCTTTTTCAGCATCAATTGAGATGATCATGTGATTTTTGTCTTTGAGTTTGTTTATGTGGTGAATTACATGGATTGTTTTTCATATGTTGAACCAGCCTTGCATCCCTGGGATGAACCCGACTTGGTCATGGTGGATAATTTTCTTGATGTGGTTTTGAATGTGCATTGCTAGTATTTTGTTTAGCACTTTTGTGTCTAGGTTCATCAGTGATATAGGTGTATAGTTTTCTTTTCTTGAGCTGTCTTTATTTGGCTTTGGTATTAATGTGATATTGGCTTTTTTTCATATGTTGAACCAGCCTTGCATCCCTGGGATGAACCTGACTTGGTCATGGTGGATAATTTTCTTGATGTGGTTTTGAATGTGCATTGCTAGTATTTTGTTTAGCACTTTTGCGTCTAGGTTCATCAGTGATATAGGTGTATAGTTTTCTTTTCTTGAGCTGTCTTTATTTGGCTTTGGTGTTAATGTGATATTGGCTTCATAGAAAGTGTTTGGGAGGGTCCCGTTTCTTTCAATTTCAAGGAATAGTTTGAGGAGTATTGGGATTAGTTCTTCCATAAATGTTTTATAGAATTCACTTGGAAAACCATCTGGCCCTAGGCTTTTGTTTGATGGTAAACTTTTTATTGCTATTTCTATTTCTTTGATTTTTATTGGTTGATTTAAGTTTTTTATATTTTCTTGACTCAATTTAGGAGGGTTGTATGTATCTAAAAAATTGTCAATTTCTTCCAGATTTTCCATTTTGTTGGAGTATAGTTTTTCAAAAAAGTTTCTGATGATCCTCTGTATTTCTGCACTGTCAGTGGTAATATCGCCTTTTTCATCTCTTATTTTGGTAATTTGGGTTGATTCTCTCTTTCTTTTGGTTAGGGTGGCCAATGGTTTATTGATCTTGTTTATTTTTTCAAGAAACCAGCTTTTGGTTTTGTTGATTTTCTGTATTTTTTTTATTCTCTACTTCATTAATTTCTGCTCTGATTTTCATAATTTCCTGTCTTCTACTGGCTTTGGGGTTGGACTGTTCTTGTTTTTCAAGGGCTTTGAGCTGTGTCATTAGGTTATTTATTTGGTGAGTTTCCATTCTTCTTATGTGGGCACTCAGTGCTATAAAATTTCCTCTTAGTACTTCCTTTAAGGCGTCCCAGAGGTTTTGATATGTTATGTCTCTGTTTTCATTGGTTTCTAGGAATTTTTTAATTTCCCCCCTTAATTCTTCTATGACCCATTCCTCGTTCAGCAATGTGGTGTTCAGACTCCATGTGTTTACATTGTTACTCTGGGTCTTCTTAGAGTTGATTTCTAGTTTCACTCCATTGTGGTCTGAAAAGATGCAGGCAATTATGTTACATGTTTTGAATTTGCTAGTGCTCTCTTTGTGGCCCAGAATGTGGTCTATTTTGCAGAAGATTCCATGTGCTGCTGAGAAAAATGTGAATTCAGCTGTAGTTGGGTGAATTATTCTGTATGTGTCTAACAGGTCCATTTGGCTTATGGTATTATTTAGGTCTGAAGCATCTTTACTATCCTTTTTTTTTTTTTTTTTTTTTTGATCGGTCTAGTGATATGAGAGGGGTATTGAAGTCTCCTAGTATTGGTGTATTGGGATCTATGTGTGACTTTATATCATGCAGAGTTTGTTTTATGAAAGTGGCTACACCTATGTTTGGGGCATAGATGTTGATAATTGTTACTTCCTCTTGCTGTATTGTTCCTTTTACTAGTAAAAAGTGACCTTCTTTGTCTCTTTTGGTGAGGTTAGGCTTGAAATCTAATTTATCCGATATCATAGTTGCTACTCCTGCTTGTCTTCGGGTTCCATTGTCATGAATTACCTTACTCCAGCTCTTCACCTTTAGTTTGTGGGAATCTTTGTTTGTAAGGAGCGTTTCTTGCAGGCAACATATAGATGGATTCTGGGTTTTGATCCATTTTGCCACCTTGTGTCTTTTTATTGGGGAGTTGAGGCCATTTATATTCAGGGTGAGTATTGAGAGATGATTTTTAATTCCTAACATTTTGGGTTTTGACTTCTGTTTGCAGTAGTGTTTGTTCTTCTTTGCTTAATTGTTTGCTTCCTGGAAATTATTGTTTCTCTGGTTCTGACATTTACTTGGTAGTTCTTCTTTGTAGTTAAACTCTTTGAGTATTTTCTCTAGTGCTGGTTTGGAAGACATGAATGCTCTCAGTTTCTGTTTGTCATGGAAGATTTTTATATCCCCGTCAATTTTGAGAGAGAGTTTTGCTGGGTAGGAGAATCTTGGTTGCAAGTTATTTTCTTTCAAAGTGTGGAATATGTTACTCCAGCCTCTCCTGGCTTTCATGACTTGGTTTGGGAGGTCTGGAGTGATTCTAATTGGTTTGCCTCTAAATGTTACTTGGCCTTTAACTTTTGTTGCCTTTAGAATTCTTTCCTTAGCTTCTGCAGTAGTCATCTTGATTATTATGTGGCCTGGTGAACCTCTTCTTTGGTCTTGTCTGAAGGGGGTACTATATGTTTCCTGCACCTGTGTGTTAATTTCTCTTTCTATGTTTGGAAAATTCTCTGATATTACTTCTTTGAAAAGTTTGTTTATTCCATTAGTTTCAACTTCTAATTCCTCTTCTATGCCTATTATTCTTAAGTTAGCCTTTTAAAATTGGCCCAGATCTCATCGATGTCGGATTCATACTGTCGAATTTTTTTTTCTAGATTATGTATAATTGATTCATTTTTGGAATGGTCATCTTCTAGGAGTGATATTCTGTTTTCCATGTGGTCTAATCTATTGTTTATAGTTTGTATTGATGCCTTCACTTCTATTATTGCATCTTTCACATCCTTCACTTCCCTGCTCAGGGTGTCAGTTTCTTTGTTTCTTTGTTCTTTTATTTCTTTCCAGTTCTCTCTCCATTCTTTCTGGAAGTTTTGTATCGCTTCTATTATTAAAGATCTGAATTGTCCTTCTGGTAAGCTCTGCCATTCAGTGTCATTGAGTTCTGTTGTTGTGGGGTCATGTTGACTTACTGTTTCTTTGGTATTTCTCCTTCCCATGGTTTCCCTGTTCTTAAATTTATAACTTTGCTGCTCTTGCATGCTTTTTCTGAATTTATAGGTTTCTTATTTTTATTTTCTCTCAGTGAATGGTATCTTGTACTGAGTTGCAATTACTCTGGTATTTCTTCTGCCTTCTCTATTGGTGTCTTTGGTGGGTTTCAGTTGTTGACTTCTATGATCTAGCAAAAGCTAGAAAGCAACCAATCCTCTGAACAAACATACATAAATCAAAGCAATGCAAAGTGAAGACAGAGTAAAAACGGAACAAAACAAAGCTAAAAACCCAGAAAACAAGAAACATCAGCAAGAAGCAAAATGAAAATCCCTGCAAGTTTGTAAGAACAGACCTGGTTTGGCCTCTGCACATCTTTTGGGTAGATTTCTGCTGCTGTGGGTGGCCGACAAGATGGTGGCTGCTACTGCCGCGCACGCGCCGGCTCTCCGGTTCTCCCTGGTCTGCTCTTTAGATTTCGACCAACTGCCTGTTTCTTTACTCACTTTTACATTGCTTTGTTTTTCCTTCCTTCTGTCGAGAAGTTGCTCCTGCGGCAGTTTTGATTCAAGCTCTGGAGTGCAGTTATCTCTGCTCCGGCTCTGTGGGGAGAGGTGAGCTGGGATGGTCCTGTGCGGGCTTAAGTTGGTCGTGACCACGTGTTCTGGTCTCTGTTGAAGGTGCCTCGAGATGCTGCCTGGCTAGGATGAGGACTTCAGGAGTCGCTCACTCCATCTCTGGTGGTGGGTATGCAGAGGGTTGTTGTATATTTCTTTCTTAGTAGACTCCACACTGGGGGCTGGCTCAATGACGGCTTCCGCTCAGCGGCGTGGCGCCGCAGTCACGGAGACGGGTTTCTTTGCTCTCCCTGGTTGACCTTCGGGATTCTGCTCAGCAGAATTCCAGTTTTCACACCGTTTTTCACCCTTTAGTTGCTTTTTTCTTCTGTCACAAATCTTCTTCCACGGCTGATTTGAATCGAGCTCACAGCGCCTCTTGAGACGTGTCTTATCCGTCGCCATCTTCCCGGAAGTCTCCAAATATATTTTATGAATCCAATAGAGATAACAAGTGCACTGATACTTAAATGCATAATATTTAAAATTTCTTGTGATATTAAAATTGTAAGTCATTATATTAGGAAATATTTGCTAATTTTATCTTTTATTATGTACTCCTAATCAAAATATAGCAAGAACAAAATGATACTGAGATGACCCAATTAATAGTGTCACTCTTTAGAGAAAAATACAGATCTTGGGTTACAATATTTGAAGTCAGATAGTGGGCTCTTAAACCATTTCTTATCATCTGAAGATTGTGCATTAAATTTTAGTTTTAAAGACTTTTTAAGACTAGGCTCACTAGATTTCTTGTCACTAGATTGTGATGTCTGTTGAGATAGGACATGTATTTTATCTTTTTTCTGTACATACGACAAAAATTTGTGCCCTCTCCAAAAGTTTAACAAATATATCAACTTTGTAAAAAATCTCCAATATTCTTTTTTTGTGTGTGGTACTGAGGATGGAACCCAGGGGTATTCTACCTCTGAGGTGTGCCTCTAGCCCTATTTTTTATTTACTTTGAAACAGGCTCTCATTAAGTTGCAGAGTGTCTCATTAAGCAGCTGAGGCTGACTGCAAACCTACAATCCTTCTGTCTCAGTCTCCCAAGTACTGGGATTACAAGTGTGCACCACCACGCCTGGCTCCCAATATTCTTTTCCATTAGTTTCTACTTAATTTTTATTAGCAATCATTTTATGCCCTGCAAGTTTTTAGCCCATCTTATTCTTATATTTTCTGTCTTTTAAACTTTTTCACGGAGTTTATATATTTCCTTTCACTTCCAAAACTAAATACTGTTCTTTTCCAGATTGTTAGCAACATATTAAATAGGATCAGCTATTTCATCAGAATTTTTACAAACTGATTCTCCATCAACATGTTTATTTATGGTATTATAAGACTGGTGATATAGCAAGTGTGAGGCCCTGGATTCCATCCCTGAAATAGCAAAAAGAAATACACACAGACACAGACACACAGACACACACACACACACACACACATATGTATTAGGTTGGTTTTAATTTCAACTTATCTCCTGTGTTTAGAATTAATTTTTCATTTTAGACCAAGTTGTTTTTCTAATGTTGCTACAGTAAGAGAAATCTAACATACACATTTACCTCCTATCTCTTTCTTCCCACCTCATAACTGCCCTAACTAAACAATTTCACTTCCATTAACCATGCCTCACAAGCAAACCACATATAAAATCTAAATTCCTATAGCTGTAGGTTCAGGCCATTCTGTTATTTTATGATCACTTTGCCAATAAATTGTTCTTCACAGTTCTTCATAAATTACATGTTTATATATTATATGTTACATTTGGCCTTTCTTATATATTTTGCCATTTTTAATCTATCCTTACAGAATTTATATTCTACTACAGAAAATTCCAATATTGATGATAACTACCTTGAGAAACACTGGCAGGGTAATCTTATACTCCTTAATTATATTCCTTAAAAATCATTGTTAGGATATGAAGTTAATGCTTAGAGTCTCAAGCAAACCACATACTTAATGTAAATCCCTACAGTTGGTCATATTAACATATGACTCTAAGCATTTACTTTATATCGTAACCTGGCAATTATAATCAATATTGGTTTGCTTCTAAGACAGTGTTAAGGAGAGTAAAATTTTTAGTTAGCAAATTTACAGGGTGGAGAGAAAGAGAGAGCAGGGTTTGTGGAACTAAGCATGTGTTGGTCGGCTTTCTGTCAATGTAGCAAATATCTGAGATAAATAAATTTATAAAGAGAAAAGATTTCTTCTTGCTCAGAGTTTTGGAGGCTTCAGTAACATTAGTTGGCCATTTGCTTTTGGGCCTGTGGTGAGGCAGCATATCCTGATGGAAGTGTGTATCAGAGGAAGCTCATTTGCCTCACATCCAGGTGTAAAAGAAAAAGAAGTGGTCAGAGTCCTAGTATCCCTTTTAAGAACATGTCCCTAGTAATATGAAGACCTTCCACTAGATCCTATCACTTAAATTTTCCACTATCTCCCAATAATATCATGGTGGTACCAAGCCTTTAACATATGGGCCTTTGGGAGATAATTCCAGATCCAAACTATAGCAATGTGCCAAGTAATAGAAATAGAATGTGGAGAGGACACATAAACTTCACAAAGAGGGAAGAAGTATGTTGGAGAAACTATATCGGGTATATGAAAAGAATAACAATATGGACTTGAGTATTCTAAATATATATGGATTGGCAGGTTGCTTTAAGTAACTCAACCTCTCCATGAATATAGAGAATCTGAGAAAAAAGACAGGAAATGTTCCTGAAGGTTATTTACTCAATAATATTAGGTTGTGTGTTTGCATGTATATTTTGTTTTGTAATCATAAGCAATAAATGCTTGTATATTTAGGAAACAGAATACAAAGCAAGTAAAGTTAGGTTATTGGTGTTATATTATTTGCTCAAAATTTTAATGAAATAGAAGCTAAATATCCTATTAGTTATTTAGAAATTAAATCGCATAGAATAAATATTTTTTTAAGAAGATAAGAGAGGGAGATTCAGAAGCTAATTTGAAAACAAGGTTAATTTCTTTAGTAGCTCCTAAAAGTGATCTCTGTGAAAGAGTAGTATGAATACATAAAAAGGAAAACGGCTTGGAATATTTTAAGAATAATATGGATATAAATAAACCAGGCAAACAACCAACAAGGCAAACAATTAACCAAAAACCTTAAAATACCCTAAGATAACAAATGAATGGAAGTTTATGGTAAAATACTATGACAATAGAGTTATGTTAATGATTTTTTAAAAATAGAAGAAAATCACTATTTGGAATATGTGATGGTCTAATTTTACTAGACAAATGAGAAAATAAAAGGAGGTAAGTTACAATATATAGCTCCTACTTGCTTTTGTTTTCTCTGTTACATTAAAGAGAAGATACCGATCAGAGAATATTCATTCCCAAAATAATCAAGATGATTGTATAGAGATGGCAAAGACTATCCAGATTTATTTAAATGAAAAAGACAACAAGATAACAAACTCATACTAATCTGAGATATTCATCTCTGGTAGCTTAATAAACAAATTGTTAATACCTAAAAATATAGAAAGTCCTCTCTGGAGTATAAGATGCATTCATAATAATACCTAAAAAGAAGGAAAACACATTTGTTAAATACTTTCTATTTCTTAAGACATTGACTATACTTGTAAAAGTGGATGTCAGAGGTACTTTTTATACATTTTTAAAAATTGAGGTTTATCAGTTATATGATAATAAATCTAGATACATTTATAATTATTTTAAATATCCTGGTACATAAAAATCATATAATAATCAAATATCTGAGATGACTTTTTAATTTTCATAAAATTATGGGAAAATTAAAGTAAAATTTAATCATTAAAACTTTACTTTTGTAAAAGTATTACAAATATTACATCTAATCCTTAAATTAATTATCATCAAGTATAAATGTATTAGTGATATATTGTTGAATTGTAAAGTATCTCAAAATAATTTGTTGTGTTGTGGCCTTAAAACAATAGCCAATCTACAATTTTGGTGCATCCAGAATCTTGGCATGGATTGTCTAGATGCCGATGCTTAAGATCTTTGTGAAATAATCAAGATGTGAGCTCATGCTAGAAGAGGAACTGCTTCCAACCTCACTTGCATAGACTTTGGCAGGACTTGGGTATTTATCCATAGGGTTACTACCAACAGGTAAGCTTGATTCTTCCAGAATAAAATTGGAGAGACAAAAAAGGATTCAGAAAAAGAGAGAGAGAGAGAGAGAGAGAGGGGGGGGGGAGGGGGGCGGGGTGAAATCTAGTCTTTTTGCAACATAATCTTGGAAATAACATTCGATATCGCTCACAGTTTTTCACTAGTAGCAAGTCATTCAATCTAGCCCACACTCAAGAAGGTGTAAGGGCAAAAATATCAGGAGGTAGGGATCTTTGGAGGCTACCTTAGAGGTTGCCTACTAGCATCCATTTTTTCACATCCTTCCCACATAAAGAAATAAGTCATCTACAGCAGTTAACAGTGAGAAAGGCATTAAATGATTGCAATTTAATTAATGAAATAATTAACGATTGCTATTCCTGCTAAAAGGGAGGGATGGGAACCATTAAAAAAATTACTATTTCATAGCAATTCTGAAAGCCATCTAAAAATTTTTGGAAGTTCCATGATTAGATCTCAATTTCTATAAATAATTGTTCATGGCTATCACCACCACCTTTTGAACTCTACCTTATTCAATTGTGCGAGCTGGTTAAGGAATTCCATGAGGTTATTTTCTTTGTAACTAATATTGATTGTTCTGAGCACTGATAGGGCAGGGTGTCAGGTAAAGAATATGTGCAATGTGTGGAATATAGGAACAATCAGAATCAAAAAGTATGAGACAGAGATGATAAGGTCAAGTCGAAACCTCTATCTGTTCTAGGTGATGTGAATGTCCTTCTGACACTGCAGTTGTTTCACATGCATGTAAACAAACATACCTAATCTAGGAGCAAAAGAAGTTCTAGAAAGATCTATGGGAATGTAGAGCAAGTATAAATCCAGATGCTGCTTCACACACATAAGATTTGGTGATCTGTTACAAAATGGCTGTCAATTCATTCCTACATTTCACACTTCCCACAGGACTCTTTTTACTTGTGGCCTGCTTTTATGAGCAACACACAGAGAACAGAATTCTGAAAAATATTATTTAGATGTATTCAAGTTGACACAAAGTCACTATAAATATATCTAGATTTTAATCAAGATGATTTAATGAAAACTGATGTTAAGATTACTAGTATAGCTATACTAGGCACTTAGACTATTGTACTATTGTGCTTGTACATTTTCTTCCTGAAATACATGTTCTTCATGGAATATAGACTAAAAAGTCCCCAAAATAACATAATTTGGTCCACAAATTTCCAAATGAAAATTATATTATGTTCTTTATTGCTGAGTACAATTCCATTGTGTATATATACCATAATTTTGTAATCTATTCATATGTTGATGGACACCTAGATTGATTCCATAATTTACTATTTTGAATTGTGTTGCTATAAACATGAACATGCATATATTACTAGAATATTCTTATTTAAGTCCCTTTGGAAAGATACTCTGGAGTGATATAGCTGAATCACATGGTGAATCCATTCTCAATTTTATGAAGACTTTCCACACTGATCTCCAGAGTGGCTGTACTAATTTGCAGTTCTACCAACAGTGTAGAAGGGTTCCTATTTCCCCACAACCTCACCAGCATTTACTGTTGGTTGATTTTTTGATTATTGTCATTGTGATTGAGATTAGATGGAATCTCAGTGTAGTTTTGATTTGCATCTCTCTGATTGCTAATGATGTTGAACATTTTTCCATGTATTTATTGGCCATTTGCATTTCTTCTTCTGTGAAGTGTCTATTTAGTATTTAGTTCAATTGTCTATTTCTTGATTTTTTTTTAGTGTTAAGTTTTTGAGGATGGACCTGGAGAACATTATGTTAAGTTACATTAACCAGTCACAGAAAGTGAAGGCTCATATGTTTTCTCTCATATGCAGAAGCTAGGGAGTAATACAGATAAACAGAAGAATTTCAGATAATGGAGGAGAAACTCCAGTGGAGCAAGGGAAGTGGTCTAGGGAAAGGAGAAATGGGAAAGGGAGAATTAGTAAAGGAAACACTTCCACTGACATTATGTGCATATGTGAGAATACCAATGCCAATCTCAGTATCCTGTGTGGGGAAGAAGATAAGTGGGGAGAGCACTAAGGGAAAGGTCACCAAGTACTGTATACATAGATGCCACTATTACTCTGATCTACATTATGATGTGAGACTATAATTATGGGCTATATACACAATAGAATTCCATTCAGCCATAAAGAAGAAAAAAAATATGTCATTTGCAGGGGAATGGATGGAACTGGGAAATATTATGCTAAGTGAGATTAGTCAGTCACATAAAGTGAAAGGGTGGATGTTCTTCCTCTTCTGCAGAAGCCAGGAAGAAATTGGGACACAGAAGTGACTCCAGAAAAAGGAGGAGAAACCTTAGTGGAGTGAAGGAGGGGACCTAATTGAAAGAAATGGGAGGAGGGAGGAGGGAAACACCTCAATGGTCATGATGTACATACACAAACTTATCAAAGCTAATCAATGTGCTGAGTATGGGAAAGCAGGGAGGAAGCAGGGTGGGAACTGGGGGAAGGCTCAAAAAGTACTGTGCATATATGCCTCTATCACCCTGAATTTCATCAAGATGTGTGATTACAATGCACGAAGTTAATTAATTAATTAGCTAATTAATTAAATACAATGTACTAATTAAATTAATTAATTAATTAAACACAAATCAGGAAATATTGAATCCATTTTAATAAATATTAAAAATTTTATATCAGGAAATAAATGCTGGTTTTGGCATATTAAACTATTTAACATAGCTCCAAGAAAAGTATCACAATAAAATAGCATTTTGAATAGTAGGCAACAAATGCAGATCACCCTGACATTTAAGTAACTTCAGTTAAGATGTCAGAAAAAGGCCAAGGATATTCAACCACACTTTCATGTGAAATTATAGTCACTACTCTTACTCTGATTCTTTGTACACATTGCTATATTGTGTTCTTAGTATGGCTCTCTAAATTTTCTGAAGGAAATCTAACTAGGAGACTCAATTACTCTGCTATTTATTGTTATTATTATACTCCTTTATCAAATTTGAAAAGTTCTAAATTAATGTCTTTATAAATAGTTATCATACAGTGAGGCATGATAGTCCATGCTTGTAATTCAAGTACTTGAGAAGCTAAGACAGGAGGATCACAGGTTCGCAGCCAGCCTCAGCAACTTAGCAAGGCCCTCTACAACATAGTGAGACCTTGTTTGAAAAACAAAAATGATAAATAGAGCTGGAAGTGTAGCTCAGATGAAGAATGCTCCTGGGTTCAATCCCTAGTATCACAAAAATATTTAAAAAAATAAATGTTTCTCATAAACTTGGTCTTTACAGATCGATCAATTTCTATGCCATTAATTTTATGTTATTTATTGGTGAATAGAATCACCGAATCCTAAAAAGTCACAGATTCAACTTCTACAATGAAAATTAAACAAGTTATGTGGCAAAGAATGAATGGGAGGTTATAATGGTCTGAAAGATGGCCACCAAAATAATATGTTCTTGCCCTAATTCTAGAACTTTTTAATGTTACCTTATTTGTAAATAGGGTCTTTGCAAATATAATTAAATTAAAGATCTTTAAATAAGGATATCATACTGAATTATGTGGATGGGTCTTGTATATAATGGCAAGTATCCTTATAAAATAGAAAAGGAAAAACAGTTACACAGAGAAGGAGGCATGAAGATGGAGGCAGAGACTAAAGTTATGCATCCACACATCCAAAGATAGTGGAGTAGCTAATAGAAGTTAGAGATATGGAATGGATTCTTCCCAGAGCCCCCATAGTGAATACAACTCTGCCTGATTTAGAATTTTAGCCTTCAAAACTGTGGGAGAATAAATTTCTATATTTTAAGCCACCCATTATATGGTCATTTGTTGTGGAAGCCTCAGGAAACTTAACACTTAAGCCCAAGGGAACTTAACACTCTATCAAATTTACACCAGTATCGCTATTGGTGGTACCAAGTATTATCTTGTTAAATTCACTGGTCTTAATGAAGATTCAAATTCTAAATGATGAATTATGAGAAAGTTAACAGTAATTTTTGATAACAGAAGGTATCTCATCTTCAGCCACCAGCACCATCGTTTTTTTGTGTGTTACCTACTAGTAGATGTACTACTAAGCTTATATTAAAATACCTTGATGTTTGTTATTTTTTCAAAAGAAACAAAACTTGTTACGAGTTAATAGAAATTTTTCTCTGTTCAAGATTCATCTACAAAAGTCAATATTAAAAAGAAATGCCCAAATAAAAAAACAAATTATTTTTCAATTTTTAATTAACTGAAGAGTAGTTTAATCATCACTATGCCTGTTTTAAATAACAGTGGTTTGGTACTTATGCTTCACTGACTGGAATACTTTACTTTTCTAACTCAGGGTATCTTTCCTTTCCAGTAAAGAAGGCCATGAAAAATCAAATGAATAATCAAAAAATCTTGTGGTGAACACTAAATCAGAAAAGGAAAAGGATAAAATGTTTAGGAGAGATGAAAAGCCAACAGCATTATCTTCTACTTCAACATTATTGATAATCTCAGATGACATGCTAGTATTACTTAAATTTGATCCTAATTTTATTCTCAACAACTGGAGTTTGGGAGAATGAGTTGCCCAGTTCCCTACTCTTGTCTTCTGACTTCATACAGTAAGCAAAATAAAATCTTATTTGATCCGATCATATACACACTTGCTTGGTTGACACATTTTAAGGAGGACACTTTTATTTATTTTTTAATGTGCTTTTACTGGTGCATCATCATCTCACATCAAATGTAAATCATGCTGATATTGATGTACACACACACAGAACTTGGTGATCCCCCCTGCCTCCCCATCTCCCCCCTTCCTGTACAGACGACAGACTGATATTGGGATTTTCACATATGTACACACAGTCAATGTTACTTTTTCCAATAATGAACCTCAGTCTTTCCCCTCTCCTTCTTTTAGAACACTTCCTTGGCTCTACTGAGGTTTCTCCTCCATTATCTGGAGTCCCTCTGAACATTATGTTAAGGGAGATTAGCCAGTCCCAGAAAGTGAAGGGACATATGTTTTCTTTAATATGTGCAAGCTAGGGAGTAACTAACAAGACACTTTTAAATTAGAGTACACACAGAGGAGAACAATAAGAATTTCTAGGGATGTCAAAACCAAGATTTATGAGAGTCGATTAAATATTTTCAGGATATTTGGCTTGAACAAAAGGAAATCTGCAAAAGCTACTATAGATATATTTTATGTATTAAGGTTGCTATGTGAATAGTGAGCTATTCTGTTGAGCTAGATATTTCAGAATTAAGTGGCAGTGAATAGAACTGCAAATAATCATATTTCAATTAAATAGAAGGCAGAACTTTATCTTTTAACAATTATAGCTATCAAAAAATCAAACATTTTAAAGAGTAGTGATTTTTCTGAAACTAGAGGTCTTTAAGAAAGATAGATATAATAAAATGTATAGTGTGATGATATCAAAGGAAGGGATTTTTAACCTGGAATATATGATCTCAAAGAGATCTTCAGGTTTTCTATAAATTATCTACACCTAACAAGTTATATATATATATATATATATATATATATATATATATATATATATATATATTTCATTATATTTTTATAAAGATAAACTTATTAGCGTTCATTAGTTACTTAAAAGAGTCTTGACTCTTAGAAAGTTTAGAAATCTTTGCTGTAAGTTTTCCAAGATTTCATTTAATATAAATAATTTGCTTTTAGATATACATTGTACTAACAATTATTTTTCTTTGATCTTTTATGGGTTTAGAAAAATTCTTAGCCTAGTCAACCCACATTGTTGTCAATTTATTAATGTATTTTTAGCCTCTGTTCAATAAGCATTTATTTTGGTGTTAATTCTCTTATTTCTTATGGAAAAGTATTTGAATTTTAAAATTTGAGTCTATGTTATGTTAAGAACATGGACTGTGTATTTTTAGGTTATCAAGAGACTGTTGAGTTTGAAATATGTATCAAATGAATCAATATAGTGTACTCAGTATCTCAGAGGTTTTAAAATTGTTAAATAAGAATGATTAATAATTGTCATGATTAGGTCAAATCAAGGGAAATAGATTTTAAACTGAAATATCACAGAGAGACTATTAAAATGGCAAGTAAAATGAGTTCAAATTAATTGAAAGATCTTCTATGAATTTATGTATAGAAGGAAATATACCTCTAAGGGAAAAATTGTTCCCTACAGTACCTGATATCAAGAACTTTAGTGTACTTTGTCCTTATGTATAATTATTGCTGGGATTTGAAGGGCTCTTTTTCTTTTAGCCATCGGGGAAATTAGATGAAAATGACCTTTAAATAAATAATTATAAACTAGGTTTTATTGCAATCTTCAATTACTTCTCTCTTTTTGAATACACTTTTAATATATTTTCTGATTATTCTGAAGAGTAGATTTTGAATAAATTTAGGCTTTGAAGTACTTTAGAAAGATTTCTACCTAGAATCCACAAATCTGTAAATGAGAGAGGAATATAAACTGACGCAGCCACTTAAGTACATCTGGAATAACCAAGAAAGAAACACATTAAAGTTAATTAGAACAAAAAAAGCAGCCTTTATCTCATACTTATATTGATGGAAATATGATTATAAATTATAACTTTTCTCTAACTAAATTGGTCAAATGCATATCAGAGAGATATAGTTTTTCAGTCTGAGATTTCTAGAACACTCAACTAGATAAGCAGGTATACTGGGACTTCCAGCTAACTGTGGATTGCTGTTTCTATCCCCTTTCATCAAAAATGAAAACATCTGTAATCATCACAGCAGGATGCTAGCCTATGCCTCTTACTTAGACAGAATCCAGCAAAGACCTCTGTTGAGCTATGTTTGGATAGTCCCACATGAGGAGAATCGACAATTACTGAGGGATGACTGAGAGGAAAAATATTCTGATTTTTATAAAACAAAAATAACCAAAGCTATAAAATAAACTAGAATGTGCAATATGAAATGTGACATGGAAATAGGATGTACACAAATCAATAATGTATTTATGAGAAAATTTTAAGATCTTCAGAAAAAAACCATCAGCATAATTTTAATTATTTTTACATAGAACACATCAAGAAAGAACATACTCAAATTGTGGCTTAGATATTTTAAAAATGTTGTTTTAATAAGGGAGGGGGTGTGAGAGTGGGCTTAGTTGATTTTCCATTATGATGATTAAGTGATAAACATTATTATATTTATGCTTAAAAACAGTGTTGTTTGTGGCAAGAAATAGGATAAAAACAAAAATAGTAAAAAATAGATGAAGAAAGACAAAGCCAATTATGGAAGAGAATGAAAATGAAAAGATTTTTAAAATATAAAAAAGAAGAAAGGAGAGGGAGTAAAGAAAAAAATCAAGGAAGGTAGAAGAGGTATAAATAAGAATAAATAAAATATATTATTTTCCCAGGTTTGTATCTACATTGACTCACATTTATCACATTTATATCTACAGTACTAATTCCCTTATTAGACTACCTACAATGGAAGTGACTGTCCCCTTTGTGAAGAAAATAGACACCAATGGCTTTCTCAAGTATATTCCCAGCTAGACTTCCACAGTTCTCTAAAATTACAACTATAAGCTGTAATTCAGATCAGATAAAACTCACATTTATCCTAAAGTTCCAACAGCGAACACTCGCAAAATGAAAGAATATATTTTTCAACAATACCTATGTTCTGTTTCTTGAGATTTGACAGGAACATTTTCTCTTCTTAGAAAATGGTTAAAATACAAGGATAGACGACCCCTAAATTACTGCCTATATTATTTACCCCGTGTAGTTTTCCTCTATGTCTTCATTATGTCTATCTAGATTCATAAAATATATAGTTTAGATATGATCCCTCATCCTTTATTTTTTACACCAGATCCTGAAATTTCATTAGCTATAGCAATCTGTAGCTTAGAAAGAGCTGCTTTGAGATGTTGTTTTTAAGGTTAAAGAGATAAAGAACATAAAATTAGCATAGTATCTGACACAAAAATAGTGGCCAATATATGCATGCCACTATTGTTTTTGTTTTTAAAGATACTCTCTATGCATTTTCCAACCTATCTTAATGAATTTTTCCTTAAGTTCTACTCTCTGGTCAAAGTCATCACACTTTCTCAAAGATAATGATCACATGTAACTTTTTGTAGAATTGGTGGCAGAAAACAGGAATCAGTTTATTCTATTGTGTACCTGGAAAAAATAGATAAGAAATAATCAAATCCTCAAGATAATATTTTAATATTTCCAAAAGCATTCATTTCTGCATCACTCCAAATTATTTCAGCAGGCAATAATATGAACTCAAATGGACCTAAACCCCCCAAAATACTCACTTAATTAACTGATTTGTTTGTTTGTTTGCTTGCTTGGTTGTTTGGTTAGTTTTGGTACTGGAGATTGAATCCAGGGACATTTTACCTCTAAGCTATACCTCCAGCCCTTATTTATTTATTTATTTATTTATTTATTTATTTATTTATTTATTGGTGCTGAGGATTGAGCCCAGGGGCATTATGCCTCCAAGCTATATTCTCCAGTCCTATTTTATTTTGAAACAGTGTCTCACTAAGTTGTGGAGGGCCTCATTCAGTTTTTCAGGCCAGCCACAAACCGTGAACCTGCTATCCTCTTGTCTCAGCCGCCCATATACTGGGATTACAGGCATGTACCATCATGCCTGGCTGGCTTTCTTTCTTTCTTATTTATTTATTTATTTATTTATTTATTTATTTATTTATTTATTTACTTATTTATTTTTGTTTGCTTATTTGTTTTGTTCCTGTTTTGAAACAGGGTCTTCATAGGTTGCTAAGAGTCTCACTCTGTTTCTGTTGAAGCTAATCTGGAATCTGTGATTCTCCTGTCTCAACCTCTCAAGTAGTAGGATTGTAGATGTGTGTCACCATGCCTGACTTACATTTATAATATTCAAATGAACAGTTTTATTGAGAACATTGTAATAACACATCGTTATAAGAAATAACAAAGAGATTAAATGTACTGTCTGTAGTTTTTCATCTTGACTATAGTAGTAGATATGAAAAGCTACACATCTGATGGAATTGTGTAAAATTGAGCAAATACACATATGAGCAAACATACATACACATAAAACAAGTAGGAGTAAAATTGAGAAAATCTAGATAGGGTGGATTATATCAATGACAATATCCTGGATGTAATAACGCACTATAGTTTTCCAAAATATGTCTTAGTTCTTAGAAGCCCTTCCTGAATGCTACCCCTTTATCATGATAAGGTAAGGCATTGAGCAAAGATCATATCCACTCCTTCAGAATTCAATCACTCTTTCACCCTGCTGCTGAGTTCGGACTGCTCAATTGTATTCTTTTCAATGTCTTGCCTTCTGCTATAGTGTGCTACTTTACTGAGATCACAGCTTCACCATATCAGAGGTAATACTCATTCAATAACTAGTCAGTACAAAGGTGGGAATATCACAGTCCAGGTCTCTTCTCTGTAATTTAAGCTAATTTTCAAGCTATTTCTAGGTCCAGAACTCCCTCTGTGGTACCAGCTAAAGCCTTCATTGAGACTATCACACAGTTCCCCATCTTTATCCACTGGTATTTTTCTTTTGTACTTTTGAGTATTCCTATGAAAGAATTTATAGTTTTTTTTTTCTCTCAAAAGAATTATTTCCCTATAAAGTATTAACCTATAGTGATATTTTCTTTGTCTTCAAAACTTTTTCTCAGATAATGTTCATTCAGTCACTCAACAAATAGTTATTGAGAAATTACTAAGGACCTTGCATTTTACCTAATCCTGGGGTTGCAGAGGTGAAAGGAACTAAAGTTTTCAATATTTTCATGAAGTTTATTTTCCTGTGAGCGAGAAAAATATGAAAGTTCCCCTTACTCAAAGATAATAATTAGCATTACCCCAAATAAAACAAGGAAGTGGAGATGCCTAATCAGAAATTGATAAGGTAATTATGCTACTAATTTGGGGACTTTGTCAGCTTAACATTTTTCCTATTTGATATTCTTGAATCCCTAACTAAATACCTAAGTAAGAGACCTCTCCACAACTAAGGAAGGGTTCATCTGCTCTTTACCTTTTCTATCTCTGTTCTGTCTTCCATATGTTTTTAGCATTGAAGTTATTGATAGCAGAAACTGCACTGTAATTTGTATTTAATGTGTAGAAAAATTCTCATAATGTAGCCATTGCAGTGATAGTGGATTATCTGAGTCTAAGAATTGAATCAGGTGCAAATGAAGAGGAAGCCAATAGGGAAAGTATGAGAAGTACCCACCTATATAAGGGGTGCCATAGAATAACACCTCTGGTAATGTTACAAGAAGAAATTGTTTGTATTTACCACTTTTCTTTCAGGTACATCAATTTATATGGTTGAGAGGAAAATGTGATAAAATATTTGCAATGAGGGATTTGACCCCCCTCCCCCCGAGGAGCAAGCTCATATACTAGTGTATGGCTACTAACTCTCCTTCCTAGCTATGGTCCACAGTATGAATTTTTTATTTTACTAAGAGTCTGCAAATATGAGACCAGTGTTGAATTTCTAGTAGTTCCTTCATATTCTCTCTCTCTCTCTCTCTCTCTCTCTCTCTCTCTCTCTCTCACACACACACACACACACACACACTTAAAGATCTTTTATTAGAAGTGATCAATAGATAAGCAAAGGATGGTCACTTGAACAGACAACACAGCTTTGTCTGAATCTGCTTGGGATACCTACAAACAACTGACAGCAATGTCTCTTGCTTCTGAAGTACTTATACAGAAACAAAGCTTGTCTCTATTTACTTTGTATCTATCAGAAAGAGGAAAAAAGGGTTGTGATGGAGAATAACAACTTCCAATAGAGTGAAAATGATGGTGGTGGTGGTAGATATGGATAAAACCAGATCTATAGTGTAATACTCCCCCTATATTTCTAAACGAAGGGCTATGGTAGTTACCTCATTCATAATAAGCCAGTATGGTGTTAAATAGCGCCTACTGCAGGTTAAAACACTATATATTTTGTGTATTTAAAATCTGCCCTAAAGTAATAAAGGTCTTGCTTTAAAATTGTGAAGCATTTTGATTTCATAAAATGCTATAGTGTTTATTATTCACTTAAACCTGAACACTTGATGAAATAATTGGCCATTGATTTCTTAGCTGGGATTGAAAAATTTGAATATTGTTGCTCTTATTCTCTCCTTTTTTTAAATTTTTTTATTGTAGTAATTCGTGCAATATAGCATACATCTTTGTTAAGTACGAGTTGTTGACAACATATTTGCACACAGTTCTCATTTGACCCTTTCCCCAATTCCCACCCCAATCCCCTCTCCTTCCCTCCCCCTCAGGTTCACTTCTGTGAGTGACCTTGATAAGATTGTGTAATTACATAATGTGCTTTAGGGCGTCCCTCTGCCCCCTGTGTCCACTACAATTAAATCAACTTCGTTGCTTATTGAGGGTCTCTCCTTTTCATCTGGAGACCCTCCTATGCCACATCCCCTCCCTAGCATCCACATATTAGGGAGAACATATGCTTCTTAACTCTTTGTGACTGACTAATCTCACCTAACATAATGTTTTCCAGTTGCATCCATTTCCCTGCAAAGAACATGATTTTATTCTTCTTTATGGCTGAGTAAAATTCCATTGTGTACATATCCCATAGTTTTGTAATCCATTCATCTGTGGTTGGACATCT
>PVLC010028008.1:0-21509 GCA_004027655.1 Graphiurus murinus
CCTTTTGTATGTTTTTTCTTCCTGGGAGGCTCTTTGTCAACCATTCTGAATGGACTTTTGCTCAGTCAGGTTTTTAAATTCCTTCTTGGTGCCTAAATTTGCTTGAATGAATACCAGAAGCAAAGAGAAAATCTATTAGTCATTGAATACATGTAACTCATAACATTTTATTATCATTTTTATGTACATGGGATCAATAATGATGGCAGCTCCTCCTTCATATCTTATAGTCGTAATTTGTTTCTTTTCTTATTGGTTAGAAAAACTAAAGATTTATCAATTTAACTTATCTCATAACTGGGTTTTGGTTTTATCATTTTTTTGTTGTTTTTGTTTTCAAATTCATTGAATTATGCTCCAAATTTTAATATTTATTTTCTTCTGTTTGCTTTATGTTTACATTGTTCATTATTCTAACATAAAATGGTTAAAGATAATTTTGTCTTTTGTAATATATGTATTCAATGCTATAAATTCCTCTTTTATGTGTGGCACTGGGGATTGAACCCAGGAGTATTCTACCACTGAGCTACACCCCCAGACTTTTTTTTTTTTTTGAAACATTTTCTTACTTAGTTAAAGCATGCTGTCTTTGTTGTATTCCGTAAATTCAAATAAGTTGTATTTTCATTTAGTTCAAAATTTTTAGTTTCTTCTAAGGTTTTTTTTTTTAATCTATAGGTTACTTAAACCTGTGTGGTTTGATTTCCAAATATTTGGGGGTTTTCTAGCTATCTTTTCTGTATTGATTTTTAATTCTATCGTGGTCTATGAGCATATTTTATGTGATTTGTATTCTTTTAAATTTGTTTGAGTAAGTTTTTAAAAATGTTTTTATTGGTGATAAGAATATACATACACAGATGACTTTGAGTGTGTATTTCTCTTTGGATTCAATATGTGGTCTACATGGTGATTGTACTGTATGAGATCATAAAAAAAAAGTGTTCTGCAATTGTCAAATGGAATATTCTATAAATTTCAATTATGCCAGCTAAATATTAATGTTTAGATAACTGCATCTTCACTGATATTATGTTTACTTAATCTATTACTTATTAAAATGATTATTGAAGTCTAAAATGACAATAGTTGATTTTTGTGTTTCTTTTCAGTTCTATCAATTTTTTCATGACATGTTTTGACACTGTTGTTAGATGCAAAATATTTAGGATTGTTGTTTATTTTTGGAGAATTGCTCCTTTTATTCCAGATAATTTTCTTTGTTCTTAATTATACCTAATGAGAAATTAATATACCTTTTCTACTTATTCTCATGTTAACATTATCTTCATTCATCCATTTACTTTCAACTTGGTGGTTACCTTTTTAGATTTCTAAAAAAAATGTGGAGATTATTACTTTACATGATAGTGAGATTCATAGTGATATACTCATTTATGAACATAACATTATTTGGCCAGTTTTCCCCCATATCTCCCCTTTCCCTGCCTTCCTCCTTTGTACATGATAGTGCAAGCTATACCACTCCTTGATATCTGTCCAAAAAGAATTAAAGCCAGAATACTATAGCAATATATAGTAGATTATAATAGCACAATTCACAATGGCCAAGTTACGGAACTAGCCTAGGTGGCCATCAATAGATGAATGGATAAAGAAAATGTGCTATATACACACAGTGGAGTTTAACTAGGCCAGAAAGGAGAACAAAAATATTTAATTTGCAGAAAAATGGATGAAATTAAAGATCATCATGGTAAATGAGAGCATCCATTTACTTTTAGCTTATTCTATACATTTAAAGTAGAGTTTTAAAGACAACATATTATTGTGTTTTTTAGAAAGTGTCTTTTATTGAACTTTTGTCTCTTACTTTTTCTTAATTGCATCTGATCAATATATTTAAATGATTCACACTTAAAATGATTATTGGTACAGTTGGATTTATATCTATCATGCTTTTAGCTTTTTATTTTTACTATGCTGTTTTTTTATGTTTCTACTTTATTTTGCTTAATTGTTTAAATGAGTACTTACTATTCCTTTTTATCACATCTCTTGGCCTCTTGGCATAGCAAGGTATTTTTAGAGTTTGTCCTTGTTTTTTTTGTTTGTTTGTTTGTTTTTGGTTTTGGTTTTTGGTTTTGCGGTACTGGGGATTAAACCCAGGGGCATTCTACCTCCAAGCTACATGCCCAGTTCTATTGTTTTTTCTTTTTATTTTGAAACAGGGTCTCACTAAGTTGCAGAGAGCCTCACTAAGTAGCTGAGGCTGTCCACAAACCTGGATCCTCCAGTCTCAGCTTCCCAACTACTGGGATTACAAGCATGCACCACCACACCCGGCTTGCCCTTGGGTTTTAACATACACCTTTAACTATTACAAGTCTATCTTTATTTTAAAGAACACTATACCTCTTCACATGTAATACAAGAGCTTTCTGACAGGATTCCTAATCACTCCCTTCCAACTCTTAGGAAGTTGCTGTTACTCATTTCATACATCTATATAGAATTGATCCTTTGTTGTAAATTAAATGTAAAACAAAACTTTATATTAGCTTCATTTATTGTTTTTCCAACACTCTTTCCTTATGCAGATCCAAGTTTTGACCTAGTTTCTTTCTCCTTAAAAAGAAAAAAAAACTTTTTTCTTTTATCTTTTGTTGGCATTGAAGATTGAACCTAGAGGCATTCTACATCTGAGCTACAAACTCAGCCCTATTTTTAAAAAAAAATTGAAATAGGCTCACTAAGTTGCAAAGGACCTCATTAAACTGCTGAGGCTGGCCATTATCTTATGATTCTCCTCTCTCAGTCACTCAAGTGCTGGAATTACAAGTGTTTACCATCATGCCCCGCTAAAGAATATTTTTAAACATTTCTTGCAAGGCAGTCCTGCTTCCAAATAAGTCCCTATTTTTTATAGAAATCTCTTTATTTCTCTTTTACTTTTAAAAGATGATTTCACAACCAGGCAAGGTGTAATTCCTATATTTGGGAGGCTGAGCGAGGAAGATCTCATGTTTGAGGCCAGCCTCATCAATTTACTGAGATCCTGTTTCAAAGTAAAAAATAAAAAGGACTGGAGATGTACCTCAGTTGTAGAAATCCCTAAGGGTTCAATTTCTAGTACCCTAAAATAATAATAATAATAATAATGATGATGATGATGATGATTTCACTTGTTATAGAAATATAAGTTGCTATTCTATTGATTAATTGAATATTTCTATTTATTTCACATTTTCATTGCTAAAATGGGCTTTAATTCTTTTTTATTCTTCTATAATAAAGATTTTCCTGTCCCTCTACACTATACGTTTTTTTAAGATTTTCTTTCATTTTTGTTTTTCTACAGATTGAATATATATCTATATCTCTATATATGCATATGTATATATATATATGTAACTTCAGTTATTCTTTATATTTACCCTGTTTATTGTTCTTTCAGTTTCCTGGATTTGTGGGTTTGTATCTGTCATTAATTTTGGAATGTTCTTGTGCATTATTACTTCAAATATACCTTTTCCTCTATTCACTTTTTCTTCTCTGATATGCAATTTATGTATATGTTACATCTTTTGGAATTGCTCACATGGTTGTTAATATCCTGTTCTGTTTTTTTAATCCTTTTTTTCTCCTTTGTGTTTCAATATAAGAACTTTCTATTGACCTATATTAACCTCTTATTTTTTTCTCTATTCTGTCCAGTCTTCAAATTATTTCACACAAAAAAACCTTCCTTTGCTGCTTTAGTGGTTTTTTTATTTTTATCATTTCCTTTTGATTATTTCTGAGTATTTCTATCTCTGTGCTTTTACTTCCCATCTGTTTTTGCTTATTTTCTACTTTTTCCATTGTAGTCCTTAACATTATAATCAGTCATTTTCAGTTCCTTGCTTGAAGCTTCCAACATATGTGTTATATCTGAGTCTGATTCTATTGTCTACTTTCTCCTTCATATTTTGCTCTTCCTATTCCTTTGATAAGTCTTATTATTTTGTTGTTGTTGTTGTTGAAATCAGGACTTGTTTCAGTTATTAGGAACTGAAGGAAATCAGCCTTTAGTAGGAGGGTTCCTGTTAATTTGGCTAGGAGTTGAATTGTATTTTGTGTTTACTGTGGATATCTATGTCAAAGGATCTAAATTCCTCCAGTGTTCTTGTTTTTGTCACAACTCTCAATCTAGAATATAACAAAAAAGTATCATATATTGAATCTTCTTAAAACTAAAATCTAAAATGGGTAGGTTCCTGAATTCAGGAGGAAATTCAAACCCAGATGAACAGATGCCAAAGAACTCATAGAAGTTGTCTGACCAGATGTATTGATACATGAACTTTTAATGCCTAGAAACAGCCTCAAGAGAATCCTACGTGCTCTAACAGTAAGAAACTTGGCTTATCTTCATATAGAGTCTGGGTCTTGTATCTATTTAGATTCTAACCCTCTCTTTTAACACTAGAGTCCAGTTCCGGTGGTTAGGAGGTTTAGTGGTTGACATAGCCCTATAATCTTAAAACTAAACTTCAATTTTAGGGAGTCTAAGTCTGTTCACATTGACCTTGTAATGGATTAGATTTATGACCTCATGGAAACAAGGTAGCAATTTTGGAAAGAGGGCTTGGTTGCTAAGGAGCCTTCTCAGGGGGATCTGGCTTTGGGAATTACATATTCTTCCTCCTCCCCTTGCTTGCTCTCTGCTTCCAGGCTCACTGATGTGAGAGTGGAGCTTTGTGCATTCTCTCTGTCTCTGCTACCCACCACCATCTCTTGAGCTCTGGGGATGGCAGCCTCACATGAACTGACCCCCAAAATCTCCAACAACTGCGAGTAAATAAATCTTCCATCCCCTAAATTGTGTGGTCAGTTATTTTTATTATATCTACGAGAATGTTGGCTTAGCCAGACCTCCAAAAATCTCTCCAATGGCAGGGTATTTCCACTCTCCTTTGAAGAAACAGAAAGGCACAGGAGGCTAGAGTGGAAACAGTGCCCTTCTGAGAGCCAGGAAAGGCTCTTGGTAAAGTTTCCTTAGACAGTAGGTTTTTCTTTTAGAGAAAGACTTGATTGTATTTCACAATTATTAGCCTTTACTAGGTCCACAAAGAGATTTTTCTTGGATATTTATCATAAGAATTTTTTTGTTTTTTCACTCCCATGACAATCTGCACAATGCCTTCAATAATTTATCAAAAGGACCATTTAAGCCGGGCTTGGTGGTGCATGCTTGTAATCCCAGTACTTGGGAGGCTGAGACACATGATTCGGGTTCACTGCCAGCCTCAGCTACTTAGTGAGGCCATCCACAACTTAGTGAGACCCTGTTTCAAAATAAATAATAAAAAAATAAGACTTGGGGTATAGCTCTCAGAGGTAGAATGCCTCTGGTTTCAATCCCCAGTACCAAAAAAAAAAAAAAAAAAAAGGACCATTTAAAACTAGGCATGATAGGTAATGCCTATAATTCCAGTTACTCAGGAGGCTGGGTCATGAAGATCACAAGTTTGAGGCTAGCTTTGGCAATATAGTAAGACCATGTCTCAAAATAAAAAAAATTTAAGAAAGCAGGAGGGGGGAAGCTACTTCAGGCGTATAGCACTGTCCTAGCATGTTCTAGTCCCTGAAATTGATCCCCAGTAACATACTGGAGTGGGGATCATTTAAGATTTCTTACCAGTTTTTGTCTCCACTGGCTTCTGTTCCAGGTATCTAGAGGTTAGTTGTGACTCTGGATTCGCATGCCTCCTGTGGAGGCATCTTTCCCAGACACCTCACTTTCCTGAAGGATCCAAGAAAAGCTATTGCTTTCCAGTTTGTCAGTTGTGTTTTGTAAGAATGGTAGAAATGTCATTAGATCTCTTTACATGTGAACTTGGAAATCCTCAGTTAATATTTTGAACATATCAAAATAAAAGTTATTTTGTTTTAGCATAAGTTCTGTTCCAAACTATTCTATTATCTTTATATTTTCACCAACTTTAAATACATTTCAAATTTTATGAAAGATTGTTACACTTTATTTCCTTTGCACAATTTAAATCAATGTAACCATATTATATCATTGTGATATTTTTCAACTCTATGTTATATAGCTCTATAAGACATGCTCCAATCCTACAAGCAACAATATGCTTAACAATGGTCAATTCTGTCAAAGAAATTCAGTAATTAAGTATTAGAAGACAATGAAGTCAAACTAAAAGTAAGTCATGATACACAATCGCCCCAAGAGACATAAAGCTGAAATTTCCTATTTTTATTGTTTATATAATCCCTTTAAAAATTCTGGTTTCTACTGATTCTATTCCTGTGTTTATTTATGATATCCATTCATTGGATATACAAATGTATAGCCATTGCATAACTCCTTAGGTATGTGCACATAAAATAAACGAAAACAAATGCTTTCATTAACACAGCTGTTCTATAATATTTAGTTCAAATAATTCTGTATTTGCTTCCCACAGACAAGAGACTTGGGAAAAAAAAAACAGAAATGAGCATTGAAATCTAAAAATATTACTCCTTTTATTTAAAAATATCAAAAGTAGGAGAACTGGCATTTGATCTCTAAAAGCATACAGAAATTAAATACTAAAAATGCAAATAGCATGAATGTAAACACTAAAATTTTCACAATTCCACACTATAAAGGATGTGCAATGGCCCTTCTGAAAGTTATAAAATTCTCAACTAAAGACATTTTTAAGGGACTGCATATGAGAGCTGTGAATGCAAAATATGCTTACAGTTTGTTTTAAAACTGAGAAAATTGAGAAACTCAATGCAAGGCAAAATTATTTTTTATACTTTTATTGGTGCATTATAGTCTTACATCATACTGTAGTTCATGGTGGTAGTTATATACATGCACACAGCACTTCTTTTATTCTCAGCTAAGAAAAGAGTATCGCATTCATATGCCAAGGAAACTGTGGTTAGCAAGCACCTTGCCTAATGATGGAATTTTTTTTTAGAAATGCCCAGCCAGGATACCTAAGTGAGGGAAAGGGGGTTGACAGAGGATTACCTATAATTCACATCTCACATACTGGCATATGAGCACACAAAAATTCTGGATGAATATGACAAAAAAAACATACTTATTACATGTCTCAAGCAAAGACAAAAATGACAGATGTCATAAGTAAGGGAAAAACTCATACTTAAAGTAAAGAATGAAATGACACCAGAACCCATGAGCTATACATGACTAGATGTGTCTTGTGCTTGGACTTTGAATATCCGAACTCAGGAGCAGAATCCTATGTACTGTAGTAGGCTGGACCTCTGAGAAAAAGACAACAAAATATTAATTTTGTTTAGATGGGTGAAAGCTGGATAAATGAGGTGACCTTGAGTATTATATAAGGAATACCATGACTGAGAGGCCCTGCTTTTTTTAATAAGAGAAATAGCATCATTATGTGAGACAGATAAAACCAAAAAACTAAGGCTTTGTGAGAACAAGGGAAGCATGCTTTCACCAGTATGAGCTTGAATGCTGTTGTATTAGTACACAGAAGAGAGATGTCATAATTTAAAACCACATTTGCAGTTAGATTTTCTGCTTGTCTTTGCCAGTGCTATATACGACAGTGGGTTTCAGGAGTAATTCTTAAATTTCAGAAATTTCAATCCTACCTTCAAAATGTTGTAATATTTATTATTTATCTACACTGTTATCTAGTTTCTAAAGTTTAATACTGTTTTGTATTGTATTAAGCAGTATTAACTGTGAATTTGTGTATTTGAGTGCTATTAAAGTAAATACCTAAGGACTAAAATATAATTTAAAATTTTATCAATAACACAGCTATAAATAATCTTTCATCCTTTAGAACTCAGACCACAATTTGGGAGACCAAAGCCTAAAACCTCCAGTCTCCAACTATCTCAAATACACACATTCATCAGTTTGTTCCCATAAAGAATATCATTTTGATCAATCTGACCCTTTACTCAAGGGGTATTGAGAATTAAGAACTTAAGTTTAAATATTGAATACAGTGCTCACCAGATGAGCTGAGAAGGGCATGGTAAGGTCATGAAAATGATGAAGAATTGTAAAAATTCATGACCATAATTTTCTCAGAGTAGCAGAAAACCACATAAAGGTAAAGAAAACAATAGCTGTCATTTAATGGTATTTTATTTTGAATTATTTTCTCAATAATTTTATAAGTTACTTAAGTTAGTAGATGAGGAAACTGAAGTTCAGAGGGTTTAAGTAACTTACCCAAATCCAAGACACAAGGAACAGGCAGATATTGAAAATCACCTACAATGCCCATGGTAGTGGTGGTCATGTATTCTCAGAAGATGCAGGATTCACCATAAAAAGGAGAATAGAAGTAATGGCAAATTTTGCTTACTGGACAGGTTTGTTCGGGAATTATGGATGAAAAATTTTAAATAATACATCCTATTAGGAAGGAAAAAAGAGTGGAGATAATTTGTGAGGAGCAAAATGCCTATCAGGAAAAACGAATCGCTTTTTCCTTGCACATAAAGTAATCCTGTAGACATGTCAACTTAAATGGAGTAATTAGTGTAAGAGCTTTAACATTAGATGCAAATGTTATGGTAAGATTAATCTTGAGTACTTAATGAAATACCATCACCTTTTTAACCAAAAGTTTGACAGCCTGGTGACAGTATATATCTGCTCTGTGGTCCATTTAATTAAGAACTAACATTGCAGAAATTGATTTGAGTCGTGCACTAAAACAATTCTTTTTTAAATTAAGATGTTTACATGATAGGCTCAACAATATCACATTCCATATTTGAAAATAACCTTTAATCATTTTTGGATGGAGTTATGACTAAGGTACTCTCAATTTTTTATTTTAAATTTATGTGTTAACCTCTTTTTAATCTTGCGTTGTTTGATTTTGGTTCACTTAAAGGGTTTATTTCCACTCATGAAAATTAAAAAAAAAATTCCCACATACAAGAAAATGCTAGTATTTTTAAAGATCTTGTGTTTCTGTTTACATTATTCAAATCAGTCATGAGTTCTAGTAAAACTTTAAGTAGTATTATATTTTGAATATTTAATAAGGACATTTGGCACACACAATTGTCTAAGAATAGGAGGAAGATTATTGCTAAAAAGTGTTAATTTGTTTGGCATTGAATATTTTTTTTGACTCTCTGAGAGATACTTGACCCAGGTTTTCCAAAGCAATAAAAGTTTCCACTCACATTTTATGTAATTATGTCTGGTTACTTCCTCCCAAACTACAGTATTTGGAAACATTTGAGAAAAATTAAAACCATCTATATGTATTGTAATTTTACTCCATAAGGAAGCAAGACACAAACCAGAAAAAAAGAAGAATGGAAACTCAATATATTTAATATTTACATTAGAGTTATGTTTTACTAAAGCTATTTGACAATGAATTGCAGTGTTATATTAGTGCTACCTTTTATTATCTGTTTAGTCTGATATAGATCTAGTCTTTCCATAAGAAATTGGAATTCTAAATAACATTTTTATTAATAATTTTATTTTTAACACATCACATTCTTTAAATGAGTCTTCAAATCATATTCACAGTTGTAATCTCATTTTGATCCTTACCTTTAAAGTGAAGAAAGCTTTTCCATTAATATATCACTACTTTTATCTTCACCTTTAAAGTGAAGAAAGCTTATCTATTAATATATCATTAATTTGTAAGTTCAGATGAGATGTTTCTCCATGAAGCAATGAGACCCAAACATGTGCTACCATGACAGTCCTGTAGGACCTCAACTAGAAAAGAGGCCTTGTCAGTCCTTCAAGCTGGTCTATTCACTCAACATTTGAAACCCACTGTGAAAAATAGGAACTAATCCTCAATAAGATATATAACTTGTTACTGAAATGTAAGATGATACAATTTTCATTGCCAAATAATTTTATCCTAAGCAGATAAATCACTTTTGGAATAGATGTTTCCTTAAAAATCTTGAAAAACTACTTCCTCCTAAAGGGTAAAACCATGAAGTACATATATTGTTCCCATTTTATAGGTTATAAACTGATGACCTAAAATGTCAAAAAGCAATTGCAGAATCCCCAAATTGCTTTGCATTTTGCTTCCAGCTCTTTTAGTATTCTTCTCTCATAACTGTTTGATTTTTAAGCTATTAATATGTGATATTTGAAATGAAATATGCTGGCTTTACTTACATAATTTTAAATATCACTTTCTCTCGAGCCACATAATTAAATTGTAGACCTTTTTACACTAGGAATATATTTTAATGTGAAAGCATCTGTTATTGTTTGCAAATCTTCTAAAGCTGAGCTCATATATTATATTCATGTAAAAATAATTATCTATTTATAAATGAGTAGACTTTTTACCATATGCTTCCCCACCTCCACAATTTTAACAAGCATAGGGCATTTTAATAGATCATACTTTTTCACTGACTTGTTTGAAATCAGCCACATAAATTCTCAGTAGTGATCCCAGCAATCTTGGCCTGGTTTAGCAGGCAAGATGAAGAGTAATATCCAATCCATTCCCAGTGTGTAAATGGTGAATTCAATGATTACTATTTTCTCATTAAGAATATGTTCAATTATGCCATAGATGGAACACCATTTGGTTTAATGAGGAATTAAAATGAATGAAATTAGATTTAAACTAAAATCCCATGAGCATTAGTAAAGTGATTAAAGGGGGTGTGGAAATCTTTTTTTTATTTATTTCTAGTTCCAATCAAGAAGCTTCACTCTTGGATAATCTTGAGAAAGATTAAATCATACAGATTATTTATAACTAAAGTTTCTATGTGAGTAAACTTTTTTCTCCATGACAAAATATTGAAAGTACTTCTCACTTTTAAAATATTGCCTTGCACCTTGATTAATTAGCTAATTAAGAAAATAAAAATAACTAATAATTTGAGCATACTTTTATGCTTATTTCCTAGGTAATATTTTAAATGTTTTCATATTTTACTCAAGGGGAACATTCACAACCATCTTAAGAAATAGTCATTCTTATTATATTTATAGGAAAATGAGCTATTAGTTGTTAGGTGACTTGTGCAAGGTCACAGGGCATGACAGCACAATTTTGATATGACCTACAGATTTTCATCCCTTCATGTACACATATTATGCATAAACCTTGGATCTGTACTTATGCTGGATTTTAGTACTGAGATTACTTCTTGCTATTTGGCCCAGTAGATTTTTTTTTTTTTTTTTCGGTACTGGGAATTGAACTCAGGGGCGTTCTACCTCCAAGCTATACCCCCAGTCCTATTTTTTATTCTTTATTTTGAAACCGAGTCTCACTAAGTTGTGGAGTGCCTCACTAGGTAGCTGAGGCTGGCCTCGAACCCGGATCCTCTGGTCTCAGCCTCCGGAATGCTGGGATTACAAGCGTGCACCACCACGCCCGGCTCCCAGTAGATTTTTAATAAAGAAAAGTTTATCTTGAGTGGGGCTGACTTGATTAAGTGAGTCTTATAAAAAGTCTATTCAAAGTATTAAAAGTAACCAACTATTCAAAGTAGGAGGGATTCGAAGCATAAAGTATACTTGATGAGAGGGAAAATTCTTCTTTGCTGGCTTTGAAGATAGATGGGGTAATATGGTAAGGACTATGGAGTGGCCTCTATGAACAGAAAACTATAGCAGGCCGACCAAATGGGAGGGAAATCATAGTCCTACACCACATGGAGACACATTTTGGCAAAACTTGAATGAACTTAGAACTGGACTCTTCCTAACAGCCTCCAGACAATAACTAAATCCAGGTGGCACTTTGGTTTCAGGCTTAAAGGAAGACAATCAGAGAACATGCAATGCGTGTCTGGACTATTGACTTAAAGAGGTGGAGCTAATTGATGGACGTTGTTTTAAGCTACATTGCAGTAATTTGTTAGATGTAATATACACAGAGTAAGTTAAAATTTACAGGCAGGTAGTCTGATTATATCATCTCTGTTCCTCTGCCATTCTCCTCTAAAGAGCCTAAGCATGGCTTACTGTAAGCACAGATTCTTTTATTACTCTTTGGTTTAATGTGTCTTTTCATAATTTTATGTGAATCAACAACATGGTCAAGATCCATTATGTCTTGAATAAAATGATGCTATTTGTTTACTTATTTATTAGGAAACTTATTTTCCAAATAAACTGGAATACAGTAAGTGTTCAATTAATTTAGTTTTCTATCCTGCTTATAATCAATGTACAAATGATAAAGCATGAAAGTTGTCAATCGTGTAGAATGTCTATACTAGTTATATGTAAAACATGGCCTCTGTTTCTAATATTTTTCTGGTTCAGCATAGTCCTCTATGAAGAAAATTTGTATCCATTATTCAAAATTTGTTACACTTTTGAGTACTTCCTTGATGTCCCAGAAAGAATGAAAGCTCTCTAGTGAATTCTTATTTTATCTTAGACATTGCAAGCATGCAAATAGACTTATTTTCTGCAAGTTTAATGGCTTATATATATGTATATTCATATTAAAGCTCATAGCATTGAAGTATATATTCGTTATTATATATTATGCTATATATTAGTATGCATTATATTGCATATTTAATCATATAATTTAATATTATTATTAATATAAATATATATAAAATACTTAGAAAATGTTTGCCAAATGAGTTAAAATGATCTCTTACAGAAGATTAGAAAATTAGAAGAAATGCTTTCTCAAAATCTATAGATACCAGGGGGAGTGGCGCATGCTTGTAATCCCAATACTTGGGAGGCTGAGACAGGAGCATCGGGGTTCACGACCAGCCTTAGTTACATAGTGAGGTCCTCGGCAACGTAGTGAGACACTGTTTCAAAATAAATAATGAAAAATATGACTAGGGGTGTATCTTGGAGGTAGAATGTCCCTGGGTTCAATCCCTAGTACAGCAGAAAAAAAAAAAAAACTGTAGACATGTTATAAATTTCCTATTGAAGATTTATCATTGATGAATCTTGGCACAGATGCTTCAGAATAAGCATGTTGAGTCAATTTTATTCTGTACCATTCCTTTCAGTGTATGTACATGAATCAAATATATTGTTTGTTTAGAAGAATGAGGCACTGATTTCTAAATAGAATATATAGGGATTTTAAAAAGTATTTATTTTATCAAAAACATTAAGAAAGTGGAGATTAAAATTATTTTTTCCAAATAAAATCTACTCAAACACTGTGGAGTCTGAATTTCTTACTTAATTCAAATCTTTTTAATGTATATTTGGGTTTTTCTAGTGAAAAATGTAAATTTCTATTTTAAAAACAAACAAAAATCTGAACATGTCTTAAATATTTCTCAAACATAATATTGTCCCTACCAAATATTGCCATAATAAAAATAGTAAATTGAATTATAAAAACACAGACATACCCAATTTCATTTTATTAGCATTGCCCTTCAACTTACATGTGTATATAAGTCCATCAGCACCATTCTTTAGTTATTGTTTTAAATAGTTGCTTTTTAAAATCAGGAAGCAAAAGAAAAAAGTTATGAACAAAAAATTCCTTTATAGGCAGAATGGTTCAAAGGGATGTGTGCATGAAGTCCTCCTGTCTATGACATTTAATAGCTGATTACAAAGAATCTTAGATTATCTCCTTGAATTTTTTCCTACTTGGAGTCTATGAGTTTCTAGGATGTAAAGATTAATGTTTTGTCTTTAAATTTCAGAAATTGCCCATATATGGTGGTGCAGTATTTGGGAGGCTTAGACAGGAGGATCACAGATTGGAGGCAACCTCAGCAAGTAATGAGACTCTCATCAACCTAGTAAGATCCTATTTCTAAATAAAAATAAAATAGGGCTGGGGGTGTAACATGGAGGTAGAATCCCCCTGGGTTTAATCCCCAGTGTCACACACACAAAAAAAAATCCAGAAATTTTTGGCCATTTTGTATCAAATATTCTTTCTTGTTTATTTTCTCTTTCGTTTTGACATTGCGATTATGTGAATGCTCTCATGTTTGATGGTGTTCCACAACTTTCTGAGGCTCTTTCCAGGTTTCTTCATATTTTCCCTTGTTCTTTACTGGGTAATCTCCATTTACCTTTCTTCAAGTTTGCTTATTCTTTCTTCTGATAATCCAAATCTTCTCTTAAGACACTCCAGTGGATTTTTAATGTCTGTTATTGAATTTTCAACTTCACAATTTTATTTGGCTGTTGCATGAAGTTTTTATCCTGGTATTGACAGTTTGATTCAGTAAAAAAATATTAATAAGATTATTTTCTTATAGATGGTCTTCTTTAGGTCTTTGAACATATTTTTAAATGGCCAGTTTAATTTATTTGTCTTGTAAATGTAACACTTGTGATCCAAGGATCAATTTCTATTGTCTTTTTTTCTTCTCCCAGCATGTGGGTTATACATTGCCATATCTACGACTATCTCATTTTTATTTATAGGAAAAATTGTACATTACAAAAAAATAATGCAGTAACTCTGGAAATCATGTTTTTGCCCTCCTGAGGGATTATTGGTATGGGTATTCCTTTAAGTGTCTTGCCTGGACTGAGCAAATGATGGTAAACTGGCAAAACTTGCTAAAAATTATAGGAGGCACTGTCTTAAAGATATTTGTTTATTTAACTCATCTGTTTACAAATCATTCAATAAACTATCAAAACAATTGATAAGAAAGTAATATTCTACATTTGTAAAATAGCAGTAGTACACCTACAAAGTGAAGACCGTTCCTCTAAATATTATAATCATTTTGAATAATTACAATAAACATTTGCACATAAAACTTCAAATTAGTAAAGATAATATGAATTTAATATGTACTTGGGACCAGATAACATATCTAAATTTGCCTAGAGTTTAATATTTATGTCAGGCAGATAAATAAATCTTAGTTTTTCATAATCCATGTGCCTTACTGAATAACATGCACCAAATCTTGAAACACTTTGTGAAGAATAATAAATACAGAAATAAAGCACAGTTATTTGAAAGCACTTAGAAAAAATGCCACATAAAATATGCGCCTAAAAGATATTTGATAATAGAATGGGATCTGTGAATTTATGTTCTTAAATATTCTTATTAATATCTAGAAAACATGATCAAAATTTTTCAAGCACACTTAAAATTAACAGTCATAATTCACAAACAACAGCAAATGCTCTAAGTACTTGATCCAGTGGAGCCCATATATAGATTTCAACAGTCAGTGAAATCTCGAAATGTGCACAGAATCAATGTAATTGCTTTTTTGTTTGTTTGTTTTGTTTGGTTTTCAGGTGAGATATCAGAAGCTTTCATTGGATTTTCTGGAGAGCAGTGAGCTAGATAGTACTTTCCCTTTGGATAGAAGAGGTAAACCCCTGACTTACTTCCAACCTAAATCTGTGCTAAGTTTTACATTAGAATATCCTGGTGCCTACCCAAGGATATTAACATATGTCTTTTCACATTTGCTTATATTTTATATCAGAAGAACATACACTACTTAAGAGAATCACAACATTTTTTTAAAGGCCCCTTTGAAGATGTGTATTAGCTAAATGAATACGTGCAAGCTACTATGCCAATTAAAGAAGAATCTCACCCAAAATTTGTGGACATATTCTTTTTGTCAGTCTTCTTTTTTTTTTTTTTTTTTTTGGCAGTACTGGGGATTGAACTCAGGGGCATTCTACCTCCGAGCTATACCCCCAGCCCTATTTTTTATTCTTTATTTTGAAACCGAGTCTCACTAAGTTGCGGAGTGCGCCTCACTAGGTAGCTTAGGCTGGCCACGAACCCGGATCCTCTGGTCTCAGCCTCCGGAATGCTGGGATTACAAGCGTGCGCCACCATGCCCGGCCTTTTGTCAGTCTTCTGGAAAAGAAAAATGTCAGTTTATATGCCGTAATTTCACCATGACAAAAATTATATTTATCGATGATTCTAAATGGAATTAAGACTTGAATTGTTTTATCTTATCCTCCTCCCATGATCATGGACTTACCTTCAAAGATATTTCTAGAATCAGCTTCGCAATATCCTCATTTGGTTGAGCATTTGCCTGTGTTTTATATGCCTTGAATTTTTTCTGCTGGTTGTAATACTAGAAAACATATTATAACTCTAATTTTTCCACATTAAAAATTAAAACCCTATGAAATAAAATAACAAACAACATATTAAGAAAGCATGATGCCTATGTGTGTTCCAGAGATAGTCTAAATATAGGTTTTCATCTGCGTTACCCTGAGTTACTTTCTTATCAAGTCATTCATTGCATATAAGGAATTATTTTCTCTCCTATATACATCTAGAATGGTACCAATCTTGGTAGAATTGACATATGTTACTGAAATAATTTTTTGATTTATAATTTCTTTTGAAAATCCAGGGTTGAGATATTAGAGATTGATGTAGGATATAAAGTGTGTAACCAGTTTTAACAAAATTGAAATTATATCAAAACATCCCTTTTTCTATGGATTTGGCAAAAATAGTTTCTTTTTCTGTGAATATGCATAATCCAAGAAAATTATTTAAAGATGATATTACTCATTATATTTATTTTAGAACCTCTAAGTTCAGTTTATAAGCTAAATAACCAGTTTACATCCAATAAATAATTCATGTTTTCAAGTCTGTGTTATCTCTATTCCCTTTGAGAATGACATTTCTTCTAAGTTTTGTCTCTTATTGAAATTTAGTCTATTTTTAGTCTTGAGATTAAATGAAATTTCTTTATCTCATTTCACTGTGAAACTTGATGCTTAAGTAAAACTTACAAGAGTACATGATATATTCCCCAAAATATGATTCTTCAAAATATGATTATTTCTTCCACATTGTTTATTTAAAACAGCTATCATTTATTGACCAACAACCAAGACTCATGCTGTAAATATTCTACAACCTTGATGTTCATAGTTCATTATTTTACCTAAGAAAGTCCTTGTTTCTCCTCTTGTCCTAGTTTATCCACGTTTGATAATTTCACCAGATAAAGAATTATATAAGTAGGTTTGTTTTTCTATTAACATTTTATATTTCATTCCATTCTCTTTTTGTTTCATGGTTTCTGAACAGAATTCCAATATAATGCTTATCCTTATCCTTACTTCTATAAAAGTATAGAATAACCCACCTCCAACTTCTTTCAAGATTTCCTCTTCATTGTTTCTTATTTTCTACACTTTTAGTATGAAGTTCTTAATTGTAATTTGTTTGATATTTACCTATTTGGTGTCTTCTGAGCTTTGTGGATCTGTAGTTTGATGACTAACATTAAATTTGAATGAAATCTTATCCAGGATTACTACAAATAATTCCTTAAATTGTATCTCTCTTCTCAATATAGTATTTCCATTACACCTTTAGTAATTGTTTTGCAATTCTTAGATATTCTGTTTCATCATGTTCATTCATTATCTTCTTTGCATTTCAGTTTTTAAAGTTCCTGTTGACATATATTGAAACTCACTGATTGTTTCTTCAGCTGTATCCAGTCCACGGGTGAGTCCATTGAAAGCATTATTTATTTTGATTATAATGTTTTTAATTTATAGTATATGCTTCTAAATCTTGGAGTTTTCAATCAGTTTCAATGAGTTTTTTCTTAGAGTTCTTTACTTTTTCTTTCTTTTTTTTTTTAAATTGGTGCATTATAATCATACATCTTAAAGAGGTAGAGGATGGTAGAAGCATATATGCAAATATCACTCATTTAACCCTTCCTCAATCCCCACCCATTCCCTCCTCCCTCCCTCCTTCTCGTGTCCTCCTCAGTGATTAACTTTGATATGTTTCTTAGAGTTCTGATGTATGTGTTTGTCTAATTTTTCTTGCATATTATGTACTTTCCCCATAAGAGCCCTTAACATATCAATCATAGTTATTTTAAATTCTCCAGGTAACAATAACAAAATTTTATCTGTATCTGAGTCTGGTTGTGCTTTGTCTATTAAGTGTGCTTTACTGTCCTTTAGCATGCATTATAATTTATCACTAAAAGCTAAACATGATATATTGCACATGTGAAACTGAGGTAGAAATGCCTTTACTGTAAGGTTTTATGTTTACTTCTCTAGGAGATGGCCTGTGTTGTTTGCTGTTGCCATGGTGTTGGAAGTAAAAATTTCTTTTAATGCCACTTCCTTTTTCCTTTGTTGTCTTTGGGTTTTCCTAGAGCATCCATAAATGGGACCAAATGTTTGCAGTTGTACTTTTTTTTAGCTGTCCTCTTCTGTTTCTCTACATGGTTCTATTGATTTGGTGGAAAGGTGTGGAGAAGGAAAAACTTTCTATTGCTTAATAATTAAATTTTTTTTTACTTTATATTAATAGGTGCATTGTAATCATACATCTTTGTTAGGTACAAGATGATAAAGGCATATATGCATGCATTTCTCATTTAACCCCTTCCCCAATTCCCACCCCACTCCCTCGCTTCCTCCTTCTCAAGTTCAGTTTAGTGATTGACTTTGATATAGTTGTGAAAGCACATCATGTGCATAGGGTGCTTCCCTCCCTGTCCATCCCCTTCAGTTAAATCAACTTCTTTGCTTATCTAGGGTTTCTCCTCTTTCATCTGGAGTCCCTCTTATGCCCCATCTTCTCCCTAGCATCCACATATTAGGGAGAACATATGCTTTTTTACATTTTGTGACTGACTAATCTCACTTAACATAATGTTTTCCAGTTGCAACCATTTCCCTGCAAATAACATGATTTTGTTCTTCTTTATGACTGAGTAAAATTCCATTGTGTATATATCCCATAGTTTTGTAATCCATTCGTCTGTCGATGGACATCTTGGCTGTTTCCATAGTTTGGCAATTGTGAATTGTGCAGCTATAAACATAGATACACATGCATCAGTGTTTAATGTTTTAGTGTACATAAGTTAGGTATTACCCTTCCTCCAGATCAGTTAGTCTTGGGTAAAACCCCAGTGGATTAGATTCTGATAAAAGAGTTTCCCTTATGGGCAGGCCTTGATAAGAACAAGGAGCTTTGGGCATATTTTTTTCTCCCCCTCTCTCTCTCTCTCTCTCTCTCTCTCTCTCTCTCTCACACACACACACACACACACACACACACACACACACAGTTTTACAGTAAGAATCTGGCAGAGATTTTTTATGAGGAAAACTCAAAAAAGTGTGATGTATCTCTAACACTGATCCCATTCAGAATTTTGTTTGTTTGTTTGTTTTAACTCTCAAGAGTATCCACTGTGAGCTTTTGACCACTCATCAATTATTGCCAGTGTTGTTCCCACCAACAGTGGCTGCAGCAGTGGGATTCTGCTGCAGGTAAACCATGACTCTTGTATTTCTTCAGGCAAACTGTATTCTTATAATGTGTTTGCCTTTCCAATTTATTTGGCAGAAAGTTTCTCCCATGACCTCAGTTTTCTCATAGATCTACGAAGAGTTGCTGATTTTCAGTTTGTTGATTTTTTTTGTTGTTGTTGAGAAAATAGGAGAGATGACTTCCGAACCCTTTGCTCATGGCACAGCAAACTGGAACACTAAACGCTCATTTGAAAGTTCCAAAACGCCTCAAAGTTATAAATTCATATCCTCATTTTCAGGTTACCGTGCTGAGGAGTATAATAGAAAATAGCTCATCAACTTACAGGATCAATTTTCTACAGTGTAAAGACAGTACAGCTGGGGTTAGATTCCAAGTATGCTGACTGCAAAAACTCTTCTTTTCAACAAAATCCTATTCTACCTTTACCTTTCTGTACTAACATTAGGAATACTGCAAAGTACAATTCCACATATTTTAAATGAAAAGAAAGGCTGAAGGGCAGTGAGAAAAATATTGTCCACTTACACAGAATCTGAGATAAATATCCATCATGATATCTAAGTGCATCGGGCACAAGCAGTCAGAACCTCAGAAACAAAAGTAGATTCCTAATATTTAAGGTAACATTTTGAACATCAATCTCTTTAACTAGCATATACTTAATTGGAAGGGAGGAGAAAAGTTCATGTTCATGGTCCTTATTTTTCTGCCCCAAAGGTACTGCAGCGTAATTTGAAAGCTAGGACTTCTATTCTGACCTTGAATTCTTGGTATTCTACCTGTGAATTATGTCATTTTAGAGCTAACCAGAAGTTCTTAGTTTTTAAGATTTTTTATGAGTATCTTGTCAAACCACCTTATATTTCACTAGAAACCCACTGTCTTTCCCATAAATTCAAGAAAAGAGCATAAAACTTGTCCCCATGTGATATTTACTAATTCTTTTTAAAGTGTTATTTCTTTAATATTCCTAATTTATTGTGTATTTCTACCAGTGCAATATCTCTTAACAAAAACAAGTCTATATCAGCACTGTTTTACCTAAAAGACAATGAAAATCTGTATTTGGGGAAATAGTCAGAATTTTTTTTTTTCTCTAGAGTTAATTAAATTCGAATTTCCAATTTCATCCTTATGTTTAGTGTAGGTTTGTGACAATTATTACTCTTATAAAAATCTTAAAATGGAAAAAGCAATATGAAAAAGAATGTAAAGATAGGTAACATAATATGTTTTAGAGTATAGTAAATAAAAGCCTCCAGGAAATGCAATGATTCACAAGCTGTTTCAGGACTAATTATGCATTATTTATTTGATAGCCCATAACAGCTTTTGGTGGAAAATTTATATCTAATGTAAATCCTGTTAAAAGGAAACATTTTTGTTACAAAAATTTTTTAAACAGCCCTTTTGGGTATGGTGCTGGCATTAGCTTGTGAAAAACAAACATTGTATGCTATTTATTTCTAAATGCTTTTCTGGCCGATCTTCATTTCTGTAGCCTAATTTTATACTATATTAAATAAAGTGCTTTGCTGAAAAATCTCAAAGTTAGTTAGGGTTGACATGAATGTAAAATTAAAAGATGCCGTGACTGTGTGGCAGCAATGATCACAGTGAAGTTTTAAATTAATAAAGAAAGAAGTAAAGGAGGCATTTCTCTTTTCTAAAAACAAATAGCTAATTTTTATAAATTATTTAGTCCAGTCTTCCCACATTAGTTACCCAGAAATCAAATAGTATTTACTCTGGGAGATGCGGTTTGAAGAATTCCACAGGATGTAGTAGTGTACCAGGCGCTTTCCAGATAAACACGAGATGAACACTGTCTAGTGACGATGACAGTGAGCACTTGACCCATTTGCTCATCTCAGAAACACTCAACTATAGGCATCGTTTTTTCTCTATTTTTGCAGAGGGGAGAATCGCATCATGGATACAGTAATTTTACCCAATCACATGGCCAATAAATGATGAGGCCAGCATTCCAACACAGATGTTTGGACTCTAAAAACTCAAGCTCTTTACTATCCTGATAATGGAAGGAAAATGAAGGGTGTGGCCATTTCTAGTTAATGAAAATGAAACCACTAAATAGTCCTGGGATGATCTAAATCCTGAGTATAATGGAATCTCAAGCAATTTCTCTGTTTCAGCAGAAAGACATTATTGCGTGCTCTCTCCCTCCCTCCCTCCCTCCCTCCCTCCTCTCTCCTCTCTCCTCTCCCTCTCCCTCTAGCACCTTGTTGCCCA
>PVLC010028009.1:0-21381 GCA_004027655.1 Graphiurus murinus
TTTTTTTTTTTTTTTTTTTTTTTTTTTGCGGTACTGGGGATTGAACTCAGGGGCATTCTACCTCCGAGCTACACCCCCAGCCCTATTTTTTTATTCTTTATTTTGAAACTGAGTCTCACTAAGTTGCGGAGTGCCTCACTAGGTAGCTGAGGCTGGCCGTGAACCCGGATCCTCCGGTCTCAGCCTCCCGAATGCTGGGATTACAAGCGTGCGCCACCACGCCCAGCTATTTTTTAGTGTTAAGTTTTTAAAACTCTTTTTATATTCTAGATATTAGTCCTTTATCAGAGGGGTAACTGGCAAGATTTTCTCCTATTCTGTAGACAGGATCTCTAAACTCTTGATGGTTTCCTCTGCTTCACAGAAGCTGCTTGATTTAATGCCATCCTATTTACTAATTTCTATTGTAATTTTCTGAGTTTTGGGGGCTTTATGAATGAAGTTTATACCAGTACTTATATGTTGAGGAAATAGTCCTATGCCCTCTTCTGCCAGTTTCAAAGTTTTGGTTTAATTTCTAGGTATTTAATCCATCTTGAGTTAACTTTTATTCAGGGCAAGAGGTTGGAGTTTAATTCCATTCTTCTACAAATGGATAACCAGTTTTCCCAATACCGTTTATTGAAAAGGCTCTCTTTTCTCCAGCATGTACTTTGGCACTCTTATAAAAATAATCAAATGGCTATAAATACAGGATTTGTTTCTGAATCATCTATTATCTTATATAGGTCTATGTGTCTATTTGTATGTAAATACCATGCTATTTTTATTACTATCATTTTGTAGTATAATTTGAAATCAGGTATTATGGTGCCTCTGGCATGGTTCTTATTGCTGAGTTGCTTTGACTATTCTGGATCTTTTGTTTTTTTCATATGAATTTTATAATTTCTTTCTATAGATCTGTGAAGTGTGACCATGGTATTTCAATAGGGGTTGCATCAAATCTGTACATAGCTTTCGGTAAGATGGCCATTTTGGTTATATTCATTCTTCCTATACAAGAGTGTGGGGGGGTCTTTCCATCTTCTAAGATCTTCATTTTCTTTCTTGAGTGTTTTATAATTTAAATAGTAGAGTTCTTTTATTCCTAAGTATTTTATCTTTTTGAAGTTAATGTGAATGGAATTGTTTTACATATTTTTTCAGTGGATTCATGATTCCTATATAAGAGTGCTAGCGATTTTGTAAGTTGATTTTATATCTGAATACTTTGCTGAAGGTATTTATCACCTTTAGAAGTCTTATGACTTTTAACTTCTAAGGAAAGTATCATGTCATCAGCAAACAAAAATAATTATAGTTCTTTCCCTACTTGTTTTCCCCTAATTCTCTTATCTTCTCCTATTGCTATGGCTAGACTTTCAAGCAAAGTTCTAAATAGAAGTGTTGACAGTGGGTATCCTTGTTTTGTTCCTAATCTTAATGGAAATTCTCTCAAATTATCTCCATTCAGTATGATGCTGGCTTTGGGTTTATTGTGTATAACCTTTATTATGTTCAGGTAGTTTCCTTCTATTCTAATTTCTTCAATGGTTTTATCATGAAAATATGTTGGATTTTGTCAAATGCTCTTCCTGCATCTATAGAGATGTACTAAGGATTTTTGTCCTTAGCTCTATTTATGTAGTGGATCACATTTATTGATTTGCATATATTAATCAGACTTGCATCCCTAGGATGAAGTCAACTTGGTCATGGTGTACTATTTTATTCATGTAGTTTTCAGTGCAAATTGTTACATTTTATTAAGAATATTTACATCTATGTTCATCAATGGTGTTGGTCTGTAATTTGTTTTCTCATGTTATCTTTATTTGCTTTGGGGTTAAGGTGATTCTGGCTTCATAGAATGAGTTTGGTAAAATTCCCTGTTTTTCTATTTTATGAAATAATTTGAGGTGCATTGGACTTAGTTCTTCTATAAAGGTCTTGTAGATTAAAGTGAGTGATCCCTCTGGACCGGGACTTTTCTTTGACGTAAGACTTTTTATTGAAGTCTTTGCTTCCTATTGATCAGTTTGGGTTTTTTCTGCCCTATTGGTTTCATTTAGGTAGGTTACAGGTGTCTAGCAGTTTGTCAATATCCTCTATGTTTTCCAGTTTATTGGTGTATACATTTTCAAAATTGTTCCTAATAATTTTCTGGATTCGCATGCCTTATGTTGTATTGTCTTTACTATATTTTTGACTGTTTTTTTTTTTCAGTATTGAATGCACTGTCTTACAAAGCTGAGACTACTTTCCCTGGTCTAATCTGTTGGTGATAGTTTGATAGTATGGTAGCTTCAATTTGTTTTTGTTTGTTTGTTTGTTTTGATTTCTGCGGTGCTGGGGACAGAACCCAGGGGCATTCTACCTCTGAGATGTACCCTCAGCCCTACTTTTACTCTTTGTCTTGAAACAGGGTCTCACCAAGTTGTCTTACTAAGTAGCTGAGGCTGGCCAGGAACCTGGATCCTCCTGTCTCAGCCTCCCAAGTACTGAGATTATAAGCATATATCATCATGCCCAGTTCTCTGCATTTCCTTATCAATGACTTCCATTGTTTTAGGATTGTGAGGATTTCCTTTCAATTTTGGGGGAGTTGAGACTCTTTTCCCTATGCTCCCTAATAATATACTAGGGGTTTATGGGTGGGATTTGGTGGATTATTCTCCTGTGCATTCTGTGTTTGGAGCAACTGGCAGTGGGATATATTTCTTAGAGTCCTGCCTTTAGAGTTCAGAGTTTTCATTTCAGGTTTGGGTGTTTATGTATAGGTCAAAACTCTATTATTTTATAAAATGAAAGGGAGGCAGTAGGGGAACATCAACAGTTCAGATTTGCAGAGTCTGCTGAGGGCCAGGGAGCTTAGCTGATAGTTTGTTGCATGAGGAGAGAGAAAATCCTCTCCATGTCTCCAGTCACTAAGATTCTGGTAGCATGACCTGAGATCACCTTGGGGCCTGTGGTTATGATGGGCTATATTCTCACTGTGCTGTGTCAAGAAGGACGGTAATGAGAGGGACTGAAGGCAGTCCTAGGTCTATGAGATCCTGTTTGCACCAATCTAGAACTAGGTTTGATTTTATAGTGGGGTAGGGTCTTGATGGTGCAGCGTTCCTCAAGCTCTCCACAATCTAAATCATATCTTTGTAGCTTGGGTCAATGCTGTTGTTCCTGGGTCTATACAGGGAGCTGTGGCAGTGTGCTGGAAAAAACTGTCAATGGTTTCTAGTCACTGAAACACCAACACCTGGGGTCCTGCCACTGGTACTGCCTACTTTGGGGATGCTGGACCACTCTGTCAAGGAGTCTTGAGTGCTCATTTCTTTCCTGAGGACACCGCTGGTATTGGGATCTATGCATTACCTACTGATGCTTCTTCTGCTGCTGGCTCCTCCAGGCAATTGGGCTACATGCTAGTGGGAAAGCCTGCTTGGTCTGGGCTAACTGCTGGTGGTGCTTAGGGGTTACCCCTCAGCAGGACCTGGCTGCTGCTGCTGCTGCTGCTGCTCCTCATGCTAGCTCGGGTAGGTGCAGCATGTCTTAAGCTAGTCTGCTGACACTGATTATGCAGCTATGCCGAAACTATGCTAGTGGGGATTCCGCCCAGCACCAGCTCCTGGCAATAGTTTGCCATTTGGATTGCATGAGCTGGTTTCCTGAGGTATACTGTTGGGGGTGGCTCAAGAGGGTATACTGCCTTCCTTAGCTCTAGGGGGTAATTCCATCCTGCCCAGGTCTTACTGCATTTGACACTGCATTAGTGCTAAGTTGTGCTCATAAAAAAGCTTGCTGGAGCCAGCTGGCCTGCCAAAACTGGCTTCCAGTAGTTAAATGGACTGAGCTGATGAGGGCTATCCCTTCAGGACATGTACCACCAGACCTCTGGGACAGTCTCCAAAGGCAGCCACTACCTTTGGCCACACTGGCTCCTCAGATGTAATCTCAGGCTGATATGAAATTTGCAGAGTGGGTTAAGCTGTTTTGGTAAGGATACTTAAAGTCCTTCCTGCTCAGTTCTCCTCAATATCCAAAATGCATACCCTGGGACTGTGTTGGGGGGGCAGTGTCTAAAGGTCATGCAGCCTTTGCTGGACTCTACTCACGATGTTTCTGCAGGGAGGGGAGTGGGGAAGTGCACAGTGTTGGGACCTGGGGCCCCAACTGGCCACAGCAATCAGTGAGTCTGGGCTAGATGACTTCTGCTCTGGGTCATCTCCTATCTGGAGTGAGTCCAGCACCATGGCTGCAGTGACAGCAGAACCTGTGTTTTACTTAGTATGCTAAGGTGTGACTGCAGAAGCTGGTGTCACATAATTTTCAATTGAGCGAAAGATCTGTTTCAGCAGTGATGTTCTTGAAGCCAAACACCTCAGGGCCCTCCTTTTTGCCACTGGCTGCTACATTTATCAACAGGAGCCATTTCTAGGGATCAGAGACTGATTTCTTAAAAATTCCATAGTTGTTAGTTATTCCTGTCTTGGCTTTCTGACCTCAGAAAAAATAGGGCAAGTTTCATTATATTGATTTTCTTATGGAGTTCCCAATGCCATTGCGTCTTTCCTATCTGTCTTCTTGAAACACCTGTATTATCACCAAATGTTAATAATTTAAAGATCTTCTTTTTTAATTGTTTTCCCTGCCCTGCCTAAGTCCAACTTTGATGGATCTCACACTTTCAATTGGTATTATAAGGTTTAAGCTTATTTTCCTACTAAAAATTAATTAAAACTATATTGTGGGATACATGATTCTCTCAACTTATTTTAATCAAAAATAATAAAGTACACCCTCCATAGACAGTATATATTTATGTTAATTAACCATTTATTTATTTATTTATTTATTTTTGCAGTACTGAGGATTGAACTCAGGGGCATTCTACCTTTGAGCTATACCCCAACCCTATTTTTTATTCTTTATTATTTTGAAACAGGGTGCCACTAAGTTACAGAGGGCCTCACTAGGTAGCTGAGGCTGGCTGTGAACCCGTATCCTCTGGTCTCAGCCTCCCAAATGCTGGTATTACAAGCGTGCACCACCACACCCGGCTAATTTTTTATTTATTAATTTATACTGGGTGTTGTTCTAATTCCAAGCTACGTACACAGGTCCAATTTATTTTTTTAATTTTTGAAACAGGGACTTGCTAACTAGCTGAAGCTGACTTGAAGCCTGTGATCCTCCTGTCTAAGTCTCACAAACACTTGGATTACAGGAGTGTGCCACCACATCTGGCATTATTTAAATGAAGTTACTATGGTTTAGGATATGGCTTGATTGTACGGCAAGTTGTAGTCCCAGCGTATCCATGGTAAGATAGTAAAATCTTTAGGAGGTTGATCTTAGTGGAAGGTAATTTGCTCATGGTGGGCACCACCCTCAAAAGGGAATAATATTGTAGGACTTAGATTAGTTAATCATAAAATGATCATTATAAGAGAGATGGATCATTTAATGAATCCGTCATCTGCATGCACGGCTCACCACTCTTGCATATACTTGCCATTTGTATTTCTTCTTTTGTGAAGTATCTATTTAGTTAACTTGCCCATTTTTTGAGCTATTTGTTGTGTTTTTTTTTCTTTTTCTTTCTTTTCTCTTTTGATGCTGAGTTTCTTGAATTCTCTGTACATTCTAGATATTAGTCCTTTTTCAGGGAAGTAGCTGGCAAAAATCTTATTCTCACAAAAGCAGATACATAGACCAATGGAGTAGTATAGAAAACTCAGAAAAAAATTCACACCTTTACAGTCATTTGATTTTTTACAAAAGGGCCAAAACTCTACACCTGATAAAAGATAGCCTAGCCTCTTCAACAAATGATTTGACAAAATTTGTCATTCATATACACAAAAATGTAAATAAACCTTACTTTTTCACTCTGCACAAGAATCAATTCAAGATGAATTAAAGACCTGGAAATTATATCAGAGATCTTACAGCTACTTGAAAAGGGCATACGACCAACAGTCCAACATATAGGCACTGATAAAAACTTCCTCAACAAAACCTCAAAGGCACAAGAAATTAAAAGGAGGATGAGTACAAGGGATTGCATTAAACTGAAGAGTTTCTGTGCAGAAAAGGAAACTATCAAGAACCTCAACAGAGACCTGACAGAATGAGACAAGATTTTTTCCAGCTGCTTCTCCGAAAAAGGATTAATATCTAGAATGTACAGAAAATTCAAGAAACTCAAAGCACCAAAAAGAAAAAAAAAATTCCTCTTCTTTTAATCACGGAAGATTTTTTTTTTCATTGGTTTTTAGAGATATCTTTTCTGAGTAGAGTAGTCTTGGCTTGAAGTTGCTTCTTTTTAAAGTTTGGAATATGTCACTTCAGGCCCTCCTGGCTTTTATGAATTGGTTTGAGAAGTCTGGATTGATTCTTATTGGTTTGCCCCTGAATGTTTCTTGGTCTTTTAATCTCAGTGCATTTAAGATTCTCTCCTGGGCCTCTACATTAGTCAATTTGATTATTATGTGGCATGGTGAACCTTTTCTTTGATCTTGTGTAATGGGGGTTCTATATGTTTCCTGTACCTATGTGTCAGCATTCTTTTCTATGTTTGGGAATTTTTCTGATATTATTTTATTAAAATATTTTTTATTCTTTGGTTCTGGCTTCTAGCCTCATTTCTATGCCTATTATTAGGTTGGATATTTTAAAGTTAGCCCAGATCTCTTTGATGTACAACTCATGCTGTTGAATTTATGTTTCTAAATTATATACTATGCATTCATTTTTGGAGTGGCTGTCTTCTAAGCGTGAGATTCTGTTTTCTATGTGGTCTAGACTCCCATTGATGGTTTGTATTGATGTCTTCATTTCAATTATTGTATCCTTCACTTCCTTTTGAACTTCTTTTTTTATTCCTGTTTAAGGTATCAGATTCTTTGTTGATTTGATCTTTAACTTCTTTCAGGCTAAAGACTCTTCTGAAATCGTGTATCATTTCTAGCATTAAAGTTCAGAATTCTCCTTTTGGCATTCTCTGCAACTCAGTGTTGGTGGATTCTGTTGTTTTTTGATTGTGGGAGCTCATTGTTACCTTACTGTTCTTCTTTCTCATGATTTCAGATTTCTTAGGTTTATGTCTTTGTTACTTTTCATGGCTTTCTCTCACTCTGTGGATTTCCTATGCCTAAACTCTCCTTCTTTGTAGTATTTTATTCTGGAGATAGATATTTACTTTAAGGTATGCCTTAAAAGTAAATAGCCCTCTCTTCCACCTAGCAAGATTCTGTTTCCAAACAAAAATTAAATAGGGCTAGGAGTGCGGCTTGGAGGCAAACTACCCCTGTGTTCAATCTCCATCCATTCACACACAAACACACACACACACACACACACACACACACATATGGGTATTTGTAGCTTTATGCTGAGTATTTATCATTCTTTAATTCTGAATTTGAGGTCTGTGTCTCATATCATCCCACTGTTGTTTTTCCTGTATTTAGTCAGTTATTGAATTGCTTGTATCCCAGGGCTTTGTCTGCCCATTGCAATGGTGATGGTGATGGGTTCCAAGTGTTATAGTTTACTAGCCTGTCTATCACCACTATAATAGGCAGCAGTATCTGAGGTGTGGACAGAGCATTTTGTGTACCATGCATTTTTAATCTTCATTGTGTGAGGTGCTGGGTGGATTTTTCTTTCAGCTCTAATTATTTTGTCCTTATTATCTGGAAGTTCTTCCTGTTGGCTCACCTATCTGGTGTAATTTCAGCAGTAGGGGTTTATAAGGAATCAACTGGAATATACTAGGGCAAATTATAATCAGTGGCAAAGGGTGGGTGAAGAGGAAGGGGTTAGAGTAAGGGATGCAAAAATAGGGTAAAGTAGAAAATAGTATCAAGTAGAATAAGAGTTTGAGTGTAGTTAGATAATATATAATAAAGATTATAGATAGTAAAAATAAAGAAGAATTCTAGTAGCCACTGTAGAATATTTATTAATAGTGATAGAAAATGGATTGATATAAGGCACTGGCAACAGGTTCACTAAGGTTCCAAAAGACAAAGCGGAACACACAGTCTCTTACATGTACACTCACAAGAGGAGAAAAAGAGAAACAATAACAAATAAAAAGGACTCTTAAGAGTTGCTTAATTGGGAAGAGAGTTGATTTTCCTTGGGGCTTGGATGTTTCCTTTCTTTTTTTTTTTTTTTTTTGCGGTACTGGGGATTGAACTCAGGGGCATTCTACCTCCGAGCTACACCCCCAGCCCTATTTTTTATTCTTTATTTTGAAACCGAGTCTCACTAAGTTGCGGAGTGCCTTACTAGGTAGCTGAGGCTGGCCTCGAACCCGGATCCTCTGGTCTCAGCCTTCCGAATGCTGGGATTACAAGCGTGTGCCACCACGCCCGATATGGATGTTTCCTTTCTAATTTTTTTTTTCTTAGTTTGAGGCTTGCATGGGGAAGGGTTACATGAGAAATGTGTACATGTATGCCTTTATCTATACCAGCTTGTACCTAACAAAGATGTGTGATTACAATGCACCAATTAAAAAAAATAAAACAAAATAATAAAAAAAGAGATGTGAAAGCTATTGTTCAATCCTTCTTCCCCCACCTGCTCTATCTCCTACTTTGTTAAGGAGGCAGATTAGGAAAGAGGTGCAGGTAAGGGCTGGCCCCTGCTGGTTGCTGGGAGGGGGCTCTTTTTGGCTGGGGGTTGTGTTTGGCCCAGGGCATTTACTCAGTATTTATTAGGGTCCTAGGCTCAATCCCCTGCACCACAAAAAAGAAAAATAAATAAATAAAGGAGAGAAGGAAGGCGATAGAAAAGAGAAAAAGCATGCAAAAGGGGAAAAACTTACAAATACACAAGTATAGAGCAGCAGCAAAACACAAAGAAATATACAGAACAAAGAGGCAAAGAGGAGGAAAAATTGTATAGTTTCTCCTTCTTTAGTTCCCATTTCCCATAAAAGTAGTCTGGGATGTGGAATGTTGTTGTTCAGTTTGGATCTCCCAGGGATGAGTTAGAAACAAGTTCCTCTAAGGGTCCTTACTTTGTCAATATCTTTTCCTACTTCTCTTGTGAACTAACTTGAACTCTTTTGTTTATTACATATCCATTCTCAGGTATTTTTAAAAGAAACATGAAATGAATTAATATCAAGTTTTATATATTAATTATTCAAATAATCTTTAGAGAAAGTGATTATTCCAAGTTCATAATGGAAGATTCTGAGACAAAATGAGGTTCTTTACAAGATTCACAAGTAGGTAAATGGTGACATTTGGCTGTCCTCAGGGAGTTTAACTCAGAGTGTAGGCTCTTAATCACTTCCAACTCCCTTTCTTAGACAGAATATCAGTGCTACCCTTTGTGAACATGGAAAAATATTCACATAATTCTTATTTTATCAACATGAAGATATCACCTTTTTTGTATTTGTACTGTATTTATTTTAATGATACAAATATAATTTTAGTGTTTCTTTTGCTGGTTTTAAAAGTGTAATATTTTAAACTAATCATATGTCCCTACAGCAATTATACATTTTATAAAATAGTTTCAAAGAGGCTTTTAAAATTATTCTAAACTGTTTGGCAGTTGACCAATGATGCTATTTTTAATGAAATCTTTCAAAGGTTAATTTATCAAAATAATTGAGACATAATTTGCAATACATCTCACAGTTTCAGATTGGTCATGTACAGGTAAAATAAGAAAGTGTAATCAATAGCAATTAAAAATGATAGAAGAGTAAGCTAAAAACAGAACTGTGAGCACCTTTAAACAGTTTTTTAGAAAGGCAAAATGTCTTATAACCACATTAATTAAAATGTATAATTTTAATTTCCTTTCACATGAGCTCAAGAAGGCACAAGTGAGCATTGACCCATTATTTTGTAAATTGGAATCTGGAATTAATATTGCTAATATTGTATAGAGTAATTTTGCATAATGAATGAGTTCTTTTCATTTTGTCTTTCATTTATTTGTTTATTTATTTGTGGTATTTGGCATTTAACCCAGTAGTGGCATTCTACCTACAAGCTACACCCCCAGGCCTATTTTATTTTGAAACAGGGTGTCACTAGGTTGATGAGAATTTCACTACTTGCTGAGGCTGTTCTCAAACCTGTGATTCTCCTCTCTCAGTCTCCCAAGTACTGGGATGCACAACTATGCCTGGATAATGAGTTCTTTTCTGACATTGTATTGATTTTGCAAAACGTGTAACTGTCATTTTCCCACACTCAGTTACTCCTGTGAATTTGAAAAGTAAAACAGAAAACTGAAATATTGGGAATTATTTGTGCCCTATATTATTTACATCTTCAGATACATTCTATAGTATCTTTAATGTCATCTGAAATGATAGATATTAAACAATTACATAAATATAAAATAATGTACACCATTTCTCAGATATGAAAACTCACCATAAATTTAAAATAATTTTTCATTCACCATGATGCTCTTTAGATTTTTATATTCAGTATATTAAGTTGTTGAAAAATCAATCCTTAGTATACTTCAGGGCTACTGGTTACAGCTCAATGCAATCTGGCCAATACAAATTGGCATTCTAGAAACTCAAAGCCGTAGTAGGGTTTTCCTTCCTGTGTCAGACACAATAGCACTTTTCACAAAAGCACACCAGATTCTATTAATAAGCTGATGGCTATTCAAGTCATATAGATTCAATTGCAATGAATATTGCAATATTTGCAACTAAGATTTTTACCTCCAAAGTCTGTTTTACAATGATTTTTCTCAGTATGTTAGTGTCTGATCATGATATAGGCTATGGCAACAATAGTTTAAATACTACTCTCTTCTTAATTGATTACGTAGTTGTAATTTGCATAATTTTGCTATTTTCAGGCATTTTATAAGCATGCCATTATTATGAACTAGAGACATAAAAGTATAAAAGGTGAGGCAAACTATGTGATGGGGCTGAGGGTGCAGCTAGTGGTGAAGTGATTGCCTAACATGAGAAATGCCCTGGGTTTAATTCCAACACCACAACAAACAAACAAACAAACAAAAATATATGTGACAACTTTGTAAGTGAATGTGCTTATTAGCTAGAATTACATAAATATACTTAAAGCAGTGTCTATTATTTAAAAATCTTAAGCAGAATGACATATATTGTTCACTTATAATTTATTAGTTTTCAGAGGTGCTGTTTTTCTTAGAAGTGGCTTAAATATAAAAATAAAACTTAGAAATCCCTATTTACTTTATGTATGCTTATAACCATATAAATGAGAGTGGGAAAATCATATAAGTTAAAGAAAAGGTGACATTTTTTCAATGCAGTTAAAAGGTTAAAATATATGCATATGATAGGACCCAGAATAAGTTATAACAGGGTGTATGTGGGGGTAAAATTAGTAATTTTGTGCCATCTGTAGGAAATAGCTGTGAGTAAAAAATGGTGTATTTGTATATAAACAGGAGATGCAAATAAAATAAAAAGTGTAATATAGCTTCAAAATTGAATACTTAAAAATTAACATAAACCAAGATGTGAAAGAGTTTTATAAGAAAAAATTTGGAATGCTGAAAAACAGAATCCAAAAAAGACATCAGAATATGGAAAGACCTCCCCTTTTCATGGATAGGCAGATAAAATGGACATATTCCTAAAAAAAGATGTACAGATTCAATGCAACACCTGTCAAAATACTGATGATATTCTTCTCAGACTAGAAAAAAAATCCTAAAATTTCTATGGAAGAACAAAAGACCCAGAATAGTCAAAACAATTCGGAACAAAAAGAGTATGGCGAGAGGCATCATAATACCCACCTTCAAATTATACTATAGAGCCATAGTGACAAAACTAGATTGCTGCTGGCATAGAATTAGATTCTTGGACAAATGTAATGGAATAGAAAACACAGAGGTAAACTCGCACATGTACAGTTACCTGACTCTAGACAGAGGTGTCAAAAACTTACATTGGAGAAAAGACAGCCTCTTAAACAAATGGTGCTGGGAAAACTAGATATTCATATGTAAAATCAACTCAAAATGTCTCAAAAGGCTAGGAATTAGACTAGGAACTTTGCAACTGCTAGAAGGCAACATAGGAACAACAATCCATCACCTAGGCATAGGCAGCAACTTCCTCAACTGGACACTAGAGCTCAGGAAATAATTCCTAGAATCAATAAATGGAATGGCATCAAACTAAAAAGCTTCTGCAGAGCAAAATAAGAGTGCCAAGAGAAAGCCTAAGGAAGAGGAGAACATCTTTGCCAGCTACTCCTCCAATAGAAGATTCTTACCTAGACTATATAAACAACTCAAAAAGTCAACACCAAAAAATAAATAAATAGGAGATGAAGAAGAAAAAGTTGAATAAATGGACACAAATTAGTAGAGCCACTATGGGAATTGATATAGAGGTTTTTCGAAAGATTAGTTCACATGATTTAACTATCATAAAATCCTGCTATACCCTTCCTCAGTATTTATCCACAAGAAATAAGATTAGCATACTATAGAAATGCATGCATACCCATGTTTATAGTATCACAATTCACAACATCCATGTCATGAAACCAGCTCTAAAAAGAATGTCATGAAGATAGAAGAGATCATTGGGGTAGAGGAAGGAGACCTATGGGAGGGAGGAAGGGAGTGGATGGGGAGGAACTAGGGATTGAGATTGATAAAATTATGTTATGTGCATATATGAATATACTAAAACAAAGTTCAGTTCTTTATAATTATTATATACCTTTTTTTTTTTTTTTTTTTTTTTGCGGTACTGGGGATTGAACTCATGGGCGCTCTACCTCCGAGCTACACCCCCAGCCCTGTTTTTTATTCTTTATTTTTGAAACCGGGTCTCACTAAGTTGCGGGGTGCCTCACTAGGTAGCTGAGGCTGGCCGCGAACCCGGATCCTCCTGTCTCAGCCTCCCGAATGCTGGGATTAAGAGCGTGCGCCACCAAGTCCGGCTCCCAACTTTTTTTTAAAGGAGAGTATTATAAACTTTACTGATAAGGTTGGGTATAGCTGCTTCTGCTGTAATCTTAGTGATTTGAAAGGCTGAGGCAGGAGAAGGGAAGTTCCAGGCCATCTTTGGCAAATTAGAAGGACTTTGTCTCAAAATAAAAATAAATAAACAAAAATTAAAAGAGTGTGTGTGTGTGTGTGTGTGTGTGTGTGTGTGTGTGTGTGTGTGTTGAACCCCCTGTTTTCAACCTCTAGTACTACCAAAAAATTCACTGTTAAAAACATCTATCTCAGCTGGTCATACTGGCACATGCATATAATCCCAGTACCTGGGAGGCTTAGACAGGAGGATCATAGGTTTAAGGCCAGCCTCAGCAATTTAGTGAAATCCTGTTTAAAAAAAAGGGGCGGGGGCTGGAGGTATAGCTCTAATATAGGATGCCCCTGAAAAAGAACACTCATGTATGTTTCTATCATGCTGAAACTCAAGGGAGGTCTGGAGATTCCTATTCTGCTAAATTTCTGATATCACTTGTGAAAAAAATGTATTTTAATCAAAAGTTATATTAGATCATTCAGTTAATGACAGAGCTTTCATTCTCTTTCACTCAAGCATAATTTCTTAAATGGGAGCTGAATGATGACATGGCATTCATTTTTATCAAGAATCTTAAATATATTTCAGTCTCATTGTTACTTTGTAATTTTAAGTAGCAACATTGACATTTACTATTTACTACAGTGGTTAAACTTCCTGAAACTCACTGAGTTTTTTTTTTTTTTTTCAAATTCTAGTATTCTCATAGATTAAGTAACATTAAAATTAGTGTTAAATGGAGAATAGATGAAAATATCCAACTAAAGCAATAAGCTTCCAAAGTAAAAATTCTATTTTTTCAAAACAGAATAGTTTGATCAAATAATATTTCTGTCGCTGAGATTTCAGGTTCTGATGAGTATACTTAAATTTCATATATTATAAAGTATTAAATTTTAAACTAACTCTCAAACTAATAGAATTATGTACATTTTGGAAGAACCCAAAGTTGACAATTTTGGCAGGATGAGTAGTTATTCTGTAGAGTCTTGGGACATCAGATCTAACGTGAAGTTTTCCTTAGGAGCCCCTATCATCTTCCACTCCTTTCATTCTTTCTGATACACTGCCACAATTTTACCATCTCTTCTCTACTGTTCCCATTTAATAGAATTTTCATGAATTATTATATCTGACTTACTTTTTTACTCTTTCTACTTCAGAGCTATCATATAATTTACTTATTTTTGTTTTTCAAGTATAATATCATTATAGTATCACACAGTGATTACATATATATATTTTATAAATTCACATAACACATACTTTCTTTTCCTCTTAATTTTTTTTTCAAGGCTGAGTGTGGTGGTGTACACTTATAATCCCAGTACTTGGGAAGCTGAGACCAGAGGATCCAGGTTTGTGACCAGCCTCAGCTATTTAGTGAGGCTCTCTGCAACTTAGCGAGACCTTGTTTCAAAATAAAGGATAAAAAATAGGGCTGGGGTGTAGCTTGGAGGCAGAATGCCCCTGGGGTCAATCCCCAGTACTGCAAAAAAATTCAAGTTCATTGTACAATGTACACATATATACATTTTCAGAGTTATAGATTTCAAATATTCTTGCTTGCAAGAAGTGAGTGACTCATATTAACTGAATTTATACCTCATCACATTCAAAGTAGAGTCACAAAAAAATTGCTATATGACACATGCTGTGGTGATAATAGACTTTAGGCTGAGGAAAATTAAAAGTTATTGTCTTATAGCTTTGAAGATAATTTTTATCTTATAAGCTATTGCATAAGTGGTGTCCTCATGCTGTAAAATGCTTTTCTGATATAACAGTGTGAGACATGGTGTTAACTATGGAAATTAATTCCACTTGCAGAATTTGAAGATTATGATTTTGATTTTTAAATATTTATTAAAGTTTGAGAAAAATTTTTACATTCTGAAGCCCTTACTAAATACACATTCAGAACTTCCTTTATCTGCTAAAATACATAAAGACCTTATAAGGCATAACCCCTATTCTTCTATCAAGAAAAAGAGTTGATCAAGCTGAAAATCAATGCTTTTTTAGACATATTAAAGAACTGAGGTTCTAAAACAATATTATAAAAAGCGAGAAGTTGTAAAATATAGAGAATCACAGCTTACAAAGAACAGAAGATTCTGGAGCAGGGACAGAAAGGGTGATATTTGGCAAACTGTTGTTTGCTTTGTGTGCAGTAGTTTGAGAGGCAAAAACTCCTGAGATTTTAGTATTCAGGTTATTATATTGAGCTTTACCTCCAGGATCTCTTCCAATTCCAAGAGCCAAGGTCTAAGAAAATTCTTCATGCTTCTAACAAGCAACCGGGAAACTTACCATTGGGGAATATACTCATGAGAAAGTAACCATTTCCAAATATGCTCAGATAATTATTTATTTATTTATTTATTTATTAATTATTTTTCCCCTGTCCTCAAAGGAAAGCATTTGCCAGAACTGAACTAATGTGGTGGTAGAAAGATACTCAACTCCCACCCCACTCATCTCCCTGTGTCAATTAAGACCTGGGGGTAGTTGAGAACCACTTGGGAAGGTCACAGAAGAGTGGCACATACTCACTGAAAGTCTGATTTATAATCATAGGTTTATTTAATGTTTCTCCTCTACCTGTGATTTATCAGCATACTAACAGGACTTCTATATAACAACAGATAATTAAATCTGATAAAATGTCAGGATCTAATGAGGAGTTTCTAGGGAAACCAAAGACAACAGGGGAAACAAAAACAAGGGTACTAGGAGAAGCAGAAGTTACATATACTTGGGCCTGCAACAAACAGTAACCACAGCATAATCCTAACCTCATCCGCATAAGCCCTCATGCACAGCTTCTATTATCCAGTACGTCCTCTCCCATCCAACATAAAAATTACAAGTCATGCTACAAGGCAAGGGAAAACCTAAACTCAACAGACAATGCAAGCCACAGAACCAGACTCAGATATAGGAGAGATTTTGAACTTATCAGACCAATAATTGGAGATAAGTATGATTAATATTCTAAGAGTTGTGATGAGTAAATTATAAGTATCAACTTGTCTAGGTATGGTGCCTAGTTGTTTGGTCAAACACAAGTCTAGATCTTGATATCAGGATTCTTTAGGTATATATAATATATGCATTCAGTTGATTTTTGTGAATGAGATCACTCTCAATAATGTGAGTGAGCTTCATCTAACTAGTTAAAAGCCTGAACAGCAATAACTGAGTTTTTCTGGAGAAGGAATTCTATCTCAGTACTGTAACATAAGAATCCTGCCTGAGTTTTCAACTTGTCCAGAGATGTGATTCTATATTGACTTAGGGGCTGTGACCAATAGTTTTGTTACATAGTTAGAAACTTGGAAAGAAAATGATTAGAAAATGTGTCATAAGGAATTACAGGGAAGAGATATGTTGTATGTATCTCTGAATGAATAAAAAATGAGAAGACATTTGTGTCCCTCTTGAATATTCACCCTAAAAGAGATCTCAGCAGAGGATGGTATTCATAATCATAAGAATAGAGTGACCCATTCTATGAATACCATATTTTTGTCTCTCAGTTGGATAATTTTTTTATTTTTTATAATAATTGGTGCATTGTAATCATACATCTTTGTTAGGTACAAGCTGATAAAGGCATATATGCACACATTTCTCCTTTAACCCCTTCCCCAATTCCCACCCCACTCTCTCGCCCTCCTTCCTTCTCAAGTTCAGTTTAGTGATTGACCTTGATGTATTTGTGAAAGTACATCATGTGCATTAGGGTGTCCCCCACACCCCGTCTATCCCCTTCAGTTAAGTCAACTTCTTTGCTTATCTAGGGTTTCTCCTTTTTCATCTGGAGTTCTTCTTATGCCCCATCTTCTCCCTAGCATCCACATATTAGGGAGAACATATGTTTTTCTACTCTTTGTGACTGACTAATCTCACTTAACATAACTATCAGACCAACGCATGTGTATCTATGTTTATAGCTGCACAATTCACAATTGCCAAACTATGGAAACAGCCAAGATGTCCATTGACAGATGATTGGATTACAAAACTATGGCATATGTACACAATGGAATTTTAATCAGCCACAAAGAAGAACAAAATCATGTTATTTGCAGGGAAATGGATGCAACTGGAAAATATTATGTTAAGTGAAATTAGTCAGTTGGATAATTTTGAAGTACATTTTTGTAACTTCTCTGAGGCTTTCCAAGATACAAACTTCAAGTTGCACACAGTGATGAGTAACTTACAATATATCATTGTTCTGACTTTTCCTACTTTCCTCTTTCAACCTTCTCAGCCTTCCTCTCCTGTTACCTGAAGTGAACTTCTAAAATAAACCAGTCACACACAAGCTTTTATTTCAGTTTTTACTTTCTGGGGAAAAGCTAGGTTCAGAAATCTTTTCTAAGGAATAAAGTACTTCTGGGCAGTAATGAAAGCTGTCACAGGAATAAGCCCAAATAAGATAAGACCAACAGAAGAATCATCCATTTAAACCACACATTGGTGAGAGAGGGGGAAAAAAAAAAGTAGTCGTTGTTTGGAGTCACTACATTTTGGTATGGTTTCTTGTACCCAAAAATATCGGATATGTACCCTTACCCCTTTTCATTCTGACTTTTCTGCAATATGAACATTTTTGACCTGTAATCTCTTCTCTCTAATAATAATAATCCTTTCCATCAATGGGTTTGGAATTTGCTTTATCTAATACTTTTTGAAGTAATCTTCTTTTTTTTTGTGGTACTGGGGATTGAACTCAGGGGCATTCTACCTCCGAGCTACACCCCCAGCCCTATTTTTTATTCTTTATTTTGAAACCGAGTCTCACTAAGTTGCGGAGTGCCTCACTAGGTAGCTGAGGCTGGCCGTGAACCCGGATCCTCCGGTCTCAGCCTCCCGAATGCTGGGATTACAAGCGTGCTCCACCACGCCCGGCTTGAAGTAATCTTCTAAATCAATTTATAACCCACAAGTTAAAAACTTTAAAATATAATTTGAAATGTATATTCTTTTGTAGTTCATGAATTTTAATACTTTACTCAAGCCTCTTAGAGATTATTTAAATAAACTTTATATTTGTACATAAATAGAGATTTGCAATAAAATTTTATTAATAGTATACATGTTAAATATCAGAAATGTATAAATAGTATTTCTAAAAACCTAGAACAAAAAGCTTTAAAGAATTTGCATTATATCTTACATTTAACTATGATGGGTAATATTAATTTTGTAGAAAAATTCAAATAAGATTCATTTTTCATGTAAACAAGCAAGCTATTTGAAGACTGGTTTGATGGTAGCTTATAATTTTGATTTTTGAAATTCCATAAAATTACTAGTTTATGTTCCAGTTCCTAAAAAAATTAAATACAATATGATGCAGGGGATGAACTTTCAAAAGGTAAATTGGTAATGTTGACTACTTATATGCCTTTCCTTTTCATGAAAAAATGTATGGGGCTATATTGATGAGTTCTTTTAAATTTATAGATGATGAGTAAATTTATCATATAATTAGTATTCCCAACACAGGGAAAACTATTTGGGATTGTCTAAAAGGCATATGAATATCAGAAGAGTTCATTTCAGAAGTTCTGAATCTAGAATTTATTAAATCACAGATTTCTAAGTCAGTTTAATATATATATTTTATTAAAATATATTTTTAATTAGTATTACTACACCTGGAGCTGACTACTGTGTGCTATGTCTTATTATAATTATTTTTATCTTTTTTAATTTAATAGTTCAATGCCTTTTTAAGGAATATAGTTGTATTTTGATCATTTTTAGCTGATGTAGATGTAATCTTATTGTTTATAGTATTTTTAGTGTTATTTTATTTGCTCTCTTTTGTTTAAAAATACAGCTATGTCATCATGTATATTTATATGATATTTATATGTCGTACTTTTAATTCTTATCTGGCATTTACTATATCTATGTAAAATATTTATTTCTAATTTTTTTCTTGATAGACATTATTTTGTTTTGGACAATAAGATAATAAAATGGTATATTATAGTTTTGAGAGGAAAATAAATAAATAAAAAATAAGAGCAACTTACCAACAAATAATGGAACTATGAAAACTCTCCTTTGAAAATTAAGGAATAAACCTCTTGGTTAAGCAAAACTATGGGAGTAAATTACTACTAGATCTACCATATAACAATTGCCAAAGGGAGTCTTTCAGGTGGAAACAAAAAGATGCTGGATAGTAATATAAAAGTATATATAGAGAGAAAGCTTTCTAGTAAAGGTAAATATATAGACAAACACAAATTCTTGTAATACAGAATTGGTGGTGCAGAGAAATTTTTTAATTCAGTCACAAAATATAAAAGAAAAAACATAGTCATAGCTATAAAATTATTTTAATATTATGAAAATATTTGTAGAGATATGGAGAAATTGGAACTGCTGTGTCCTCTTGATGGTAATATAAAATGGTAGTTATTTTGACAAATACTATAGAAGTTCCTCAAAAAATTAAATATATAACGATTATATCTCCCAGTGATACTGCTTCCAAATGTATAGGCAAAATAATTTAAAACACAATCGCAAAGGAGATATTTGCATACATATGTTCATGGCAGCATTATTTCCAATAATAAAGTTGCAGAAGCAACATAAATGTCCACGGATGGATGAACGAATAAAGAAGATGTAGCACATACACATAATGGAATATTATTGTCTTAATAAAGAAGAAAATTCTTTCATGTGCTATAACATGGACTAATCTTGAAAACATAATACTAAGTGGAATAAGTAAAAAATAAAGACAAATACTGTATGATTCCACTTATTTGAGGTGTCTAAATAGAGACGTAGAGCATCATGGTAATTGCTGAAGAAGAGATGTTGTTCAAAGGATATAGTTTTGCTATATGCGTATGCTTTAGGGATTTGTTGTACAACAACGTGAATAGTTAATATTACTAAATTATACACTTAAATGGAAAAAATGGTAAATTTCATTATATGTTGTTTATCATACACAGAAAAAGATCAGGTCGTTGAGGAAGGCTCTTACCCAATTTTCTTGGTAATCTTTTAACAGAATAATGTGAAAACAGTCAACAGGGAGGGAGCTGAGTGAATACAGAGACAAATTGGAATGATGCAGCTGCAAACCAATGAACATTAGAGATTAATGGCCACGACCAGAAACTAGGAAGAGACAGATTTTATCTGGAGTTTTAGATGGAGCATGACACTGATCACACCCTGGTTTCAGAATTTGGCATACTAGAATTGTGAGAGAATGAATGTCTATTATTGTAAGCCACTAATTTTGTGATATTTATGATGGAACTCCTAGGAGACTAACGGACTTACATATACATTCTGTTACATATCTCTTAACCACCTGTGGACAGAAATATTGCCATCATCTTTAGCACTGTCCCTTTCAAATAAAGATATTATGAATTGCAAAAAATATTACTGTTACTAGAAAAGCCTTCAGTTCTTGCCAGGAGTTATAGAATAGGGAAAAATATGTATGTAAGTAGTCCCTGTGGAAATTTTGTCTCTGAGGTTGTGGATTTAAGTATTTTTATTGTTAAATAAGTCTAATATATAAAAATAAAAAGGCTCTCATATTTGAAAAGTCATGCATATATGAATTTGAATTTTAGCTTTAACACTTCTTGCTATTTTTTGCACACATTACTCTGGCAATTAATATAATTTTAAAATTATAGAAATTGACTTTGTATTGTTTTACACTGCTTTGAGAGGAAAAGAATATATTAATTTTAGCTTAATTATTAAAAACATAGTATTATTGACTCTGAAAGATGTACCTAGACACTTCTATTTTCTAGAACATTAAAAGTATTGCATTATAGTGCAATATGTATATGTTTATACTCAAAATATTTATATATGTATGCTTAAATGTACCAGCATGTGTGCATACTTACAATGTCCATTGAAAGTTCTCTAATATACATTGCAGCTAATAACAAATGTAATTTTTAGGATTATTACCCAGAAATTTATATATGAATGTCTATGTTAAAATAAAATGGGAGCAGACATAAATATGAAATTTTTACCTTAAGTAGGACTTTTTATTTTTTTTTTTTTAAATTTTTTAATTTTTATTGTAGTAATTCGTGCAATATAGCGTACATCTTTCTTAAGTACAAATTGTTAACAACATATTTGCACACAATTCTCATTTGACCCCTTCCCCGATTCCCTCCCCATTCCCGTTCCCTCCCCCTCCCTCCCCCTAAGGTTCACTTCATTGAGTGACCTTGTTATGATTGTGTAGGTACATCATGTGCTTTAGGGTGTCCCTCTGCCCCATGCATCCACTACAATTAAACCAACTT
>PVLC010028010.1:0-21380 GCA_004027655.1 Graphiurus murinus
GCAAGACTAGACTAGACCATCTTCACTCTTATCAAATATACCTATGGAAAACTATTATTTCTGAAATCATACTTGAAACCGGAAGGCTGAGAAACTGCCACCCCATCTATCTATCTATCTCTCTCTCTCTCTCTCTCTCTATATATATATATATATATATATATATATATATATATATATATATATATATATATATATAAATATAATATATATATACTGAGAGTGTAACTCAGTAATAGAATACGCCTGGTTCAATTACCTGTACTGAAATAAATAAGTAAATAAATTAAAAAAATATAAAAAGTCATACTTGGTAGTGAAAGACTGCATACTCTTTTGGGAAGAAGCAAGAAAATCTGGTCTTTCTACTTATATTCAATAGTGTTCTAGACTACATCATTTGTACCTTATGAAAAGTAAAAATAAAATGCATATGGATTGGAAGGTAGAAATCAAAATAACTCAATTCACAGACAACATGACCATCTCTATATGAAATCATTAAGTATCTACACAAATGACTATTAGAGCTTTAAAAAAAAAGTGGGCCACAGAGTATAATGTAAAATACAAAGATTAATTATACTTCTATATACTAACAATTGCAAAGTGAATTTAAATATACAATTTCCAATGAATTAAGAACATAATCTACTCAAGTATAAATCCATCACAATATGTGTAAATCTTTCAAAATAAAATTAAAAGCCTTAATAAGAGCAATTAAAGAAAACCTGATTTAAGTAGAGAGGTGTACTGTGATCATGGATCAAAGTATTCAGTATTCTTAAGATCTCAATTCTCTCAAAATTGATGAATAAAATCACAATTATACCAAACAAAATCAAAGCAGATATTTTGATAAGCTAAAGATAAAATTATTTGCCAGAATAAAGCAATATTTTAAAGAAGAGAGAAATTAAAATAAAAAATAAAACAAAAATTAAGTTAGAAACTCTCCCTTTACTTGATAAGGCTATGAGTTGCTGGAGTGAAATAGATTAGAGTAGTAGAATTAAATGCACAGATAAATTTTCAATTTGTTGGAAAAAGTGTTATGGTAATTTAATTATAAAAGCATGGTATTGTCAATAAATAGTGATGAAAAATTTGGACATGCATATTGCAGTAAATGAAGCCAACTTTTATCTTGTATCATTTAAAAAATTGTGCAGCTGGCATGGTGGTGCATACCTGTAATTCTAGTCTCTAAGGGGTTCAGACAGGAAAATTGTAAGTTTCTAGGTGATAACTTAGCAAGATCCTGTTTCAAAACAAACAAAACAAAACAACAACAAAAAAACAGAGCTGGGGATATAGTTTAGTAGTAGAATATTGCTGGATCAATCCCTGATACCATAGGAAAAAATCATCTGCAGGAAATAAGCCATGTACTTAAATATAAAACCAACATTATAAACTTCCTAAAGACTAGAATTACAGGTATGCACCACTATGCCAGCTGCACAATTTTTTAAATGATATGAGATAAGAGTTGGCTTCATTTACTGCAATATGCATGTCCAAACTTTTCATCACTATTTGTTAACAATACCATCTTTTTATAATTAAATAGGAAAACATGGATAAAATATTTGTGGGCATGTGTTAAACAAGGATAATTTAGGTAGAGCATAAAATTCACAAACTTTAAACAAACAATGAAAAAAATCTACTACATTATAATTGAAATATTGTGCTCTTTGAAAAAATATCTGGAACTAATAAGTGATTATAAAGAATTTGAGTGACACAAAGTTATTCTACAAAAGTCTATTGCTTTCCTATATACTAATAATAAACATATGGAATTTGAGATTAAAAGCCCAATATAATTTCTGTTAGCATAGTTCCAAGATAAAACACATAGGTATAAGACTAACAAGGTATGTACAAGAATTATATGAGAAAATTCCAATTAAGGAAGCTGAATAAATAAAAGGAGAGATATTCATGTTCACATATGAGTAAACTCAATATTGTCAATATATCAGTTCTTCCAAATTTGATCTATATATTAAAAATACAATCTCGAAGAGATTGGCAAAATGACTGAGAGAAACAACACATCTTAGGCATTATAAAACTTGAAATACAATTGCTGTAAAAGCAACTCCTTGACAGAAGAAAAAAATAGCAGAAAATTAAGCAAAGCAATGAAAAATTGAACCAAAGTGGAAAAAAAAGAAAGAAAGAGAGAAAGAAAGAAAGAAAAACAAAAACAAAAAACAGAAAGCAGAACAGGGAAGAGCATAGGGTCTGGTGAGCCTTCCAAAGATAAGTGCCAGCAGCCAGCAACACCATCTTAACCTGCTAGCATGGTGCAGGACAAATAGCTTAGCAGCAACAAAAGATCTCTGGCAAAGCCAGCAACTAGATGTGGAGTAAGAAGTTACAGATCTCCACATCCTAAGCAGATGGCATCTTCCCATATATTTGAGAGAGACCCAAAACCCAGGTGTCTGGCTAGGAATCTGCAGCAGCAGCACCTCACCTCAGCTTTCCCTCCAGAGCCAGTGGGGGCTTCTGTGACAAATGATAGACTTCTAAAGGTTGAGACTCTGTGTTCCACCCCTGTAGTGGTTGTATAGGAGCAGAAGCATGGGAGGGGCCCAGAGAACACAGCACAGAGAAACATCACAGGGCCCCCAGAGAATGCCTCATGATTAAAATGGACACCAGCCACTTGCATAGACAGAGAGTGAGTGATATAGGGATAGGCCCTGTGGAGAGCTCAGACACCCAAGCATGCAGCAGGGGAGACACCAGCAACACTCAATGCCTGCACTAATAGAGAGAAACATTAGGCCAGGGTCATAATCATTGTAGGAAACTCCAAAGTGGGTCTGCAAACTGACATCACCACTATAGGCCACTGAACAAATAAAATCACTTGGAACATGCTTGAAAATTACTATAGCGAGCAGACATTAAACAGTTTAAAATAGCCATGGAGAACAAAGAAGACTGCAGAAGCCAAGTTATTTGCAGGATTTATTTTACTCTCTTATGTTTGTGTGTGTGTGTGTGTGTGTGTGTGTGTGTGTGTGTGTGTGTGTGTGTGTTGTACTACTTTGTTTTATATTTTTGTTTGTTTGGTTGCTTGGATGGTTGGTCATTTGTAATATTTTGTTTTTCTGCTCTCCTTCTCATCCCTTTTACAAGCACCCCCCTTTCCTAGCTATATTCTTATCTTCAACACTTTTGTTTTCTCTTTTCTTCATTCATTTTTCTCTTTTTCCTATATTAAATCGATTTTATATCACTATACCTAAACACTCTATATTGACAAATAGAACCCCCCCACATGTTCACTATCCCTAATCTCTAGCATATATTACTTTACCACACTCAAACTCTATTCTACTCAATCATATTTTCTACTTTTCCCTATTCTTGCACCCCTCACTGTGGCTTCTCTCCCCTCACCAATCTACACCATTGAAGACAACACAACTTGTCCTTGTATATACCAGATGACATCTCTAAATCCCTACTGCTGAGATTGAATTAGACAGGTGAACCTCCAGAAGGGACCGCTAGACACCATGGATAAACTTACCAGAGCTGATAAAAGGAATAGCTCAATATCTCTCACACTGAGGCTCAAAAATACATAAGACACAAACTCTTCTGCTCATGATTCTGAGTTGAATCCCCATAATAGAAGTTACAGACAGGACCCCGGATCCCAACATCTGAAACCCATCAATGTCACCATGTAGTGGACAGAAGGAGTCCCCAGAATAATCACAACTCAGTACAAGATACTATTCAGAATCAGAAAATAGAAATAAGAAACATATATACAGAGAGAAAGGTAGCAAAAGCAGCAAAGATATAAACTTAAGAACCTGGAAATCCTCAGAAGGAAGAATAGCAAAGAAACAATGAGCTTCCACGATCCCACAATACAGTACCCACCAACATAAAATCAAAGAGATTGCCAGAAGAATAATTCAGATCTTTAATAGTAGAAATGATAGAAGACTTCTGAAAAATATTCAGAGAGAACATGAAAATAATTAAAGAGCACATAAACAATGAATCTGGCACCCTGAATGAGAATCAAAAATAAGCCTTGAAGGAGGTGAAGGATGTGAAAAATGCAATACTAAAGTGAAGACATCAATACAAACTATAAATAGTACCACATGGAAATAGAATCTCATTCTTAGAAGATGACCACTCCAAATATGAACACATAGAATATAATTTAGAAATAACAACTTGACAAAATGAATTTGACATTGAAAAGATTTGGGCCAATTTTAAAAAGCTAACCTAAGAATAATAGGGATAAAAGAGGGAATAGAAGTTGGAACTAAAGGAATCAACCATATTTTCAAATAAGTAATATCAGAAAACTTGGCAAACATAGAAAAAGAGGTCAATATACAGGTACAGAAAACATATAGGACCCCCTTTAGTCAAGATAAGAGAAAAGGTTCACCATGCCACATAATAATCAAACTGAATAATGTAGAGGCCAAGGAAAGAATAATAAAAGTGACAAAAGTAAAAGAACAAGTGGCATTTAGAAGAAAACCAATTAGAATCACTCAAGAATTCCCAAGTCAAGTAATGAAAGCCAGGAGGGCCTGTAGCAACACATTTCAAACATTGAAAAAAAGAAAAAAAAAAAAAACTTGCACCCAAGATTCTCCTACCCAGCAAAAGCATCTCTCAAAATCAACAGGGAAATAAAAACCTTCCATGACAAATAGAAGCTGAGTTTGTGTCATCCAAATCAGCACTAGAGAAAATACTCAAAGAGATTAACTACAAAGAAGAAGTAACAAATAAGTGTCAGAACAAGGGAAACAATACTTTCTAGCAAGCAAACAAATAAGCAAAGAAGAACAACACAAATTCAAACAGAAGTTAAAACTCAAAATGTTAAGTAATAAAAATTATCTCTCAATAATCACATTAAATATAAATGGCCTCAACTCACAAATAAAAAGACATAAGGTGGTAACATGGATTAAAAAAACATAATCCATCTATGTTCTGTCTGCAAGAAACATACCTTACAAGTAAAGATACTCACAAACTAAAGTTGAAGGGTTGTAGTAAGGTAATCCATGTTAATGGAGCTCAAAGACAAGGAGGATATCAGACAAACTAGACTTAAAGCCTAAGCTTACCAGAAAAGAAAAAGCAAGTCATTGTTTACTGGTAAAAGGAACAATTTATCAAGAGGAAATAACAATAGTCAACATTTATGCCCCAAACATCGGAGCAACCACTTTCATAAAACAAACTCTTCATGATATAAAGTCACACAGATCTCAGTACAATAATACTGGGAGACTTCAACATTCATCTTACAATACTATACTGATCTTCTAGACAAAACGGTCAGTAGTAAAGGTGCCTCAGACCTAATGAACACCATAAACCAAATGGACGTATCAGACACAGAATATTTCACCCAACTACAGCTGAAGTCACATTTTTCTCAACTGCCCATGGAACCTTCTCCAAAATAGACCACATCCTGGGCAACAAAGCAAGCACTAGCACATTCAAAAAATATGATATAATCCCCTCTCTTTTCAGACCACAATGGAATGAAAATAGAAATCCACTATAAGAAGACCCAGAGAAACCACACTGACACATAGAGACTCAACACCACACTACTGAGCAAGAAATGGATTATAAAAGAAGCAAGAGGAAAAATTAGGAAATTCCTAGAAACAAACAAAAAAGGACATAATATATCAAAACCTCTGGGACACTTTGAAGGCAATACTATGAGGAAAATTTATAGAACTGATGGCCTACATAAGAAGAACAGAAAATCACCAAATAAATAACCTAATGACACACCTCAACATCCTTGAAAAGCAGGAACAGTCTAATCCTAAAGCCAGAAGAAGACAGGAAATTATTAAAAGCAGAGCAGAAATTAATGAAGTAGAGAATAAAAAAATACAGAAAACCAACAAAACAAAAAGCTGGTTTCTTGAAACAATAAGCAATATAGATAAACCACTAGCCAACCGAACCAAAAGAAAGATAGAATCAACCCAAATTACCAAATAAGAGAAGAAAAAGGTGATATTACCACCAACAGCATGGAAATCCAAAGAATCATCAGAAACTACTTTGAAAAACTATATTCTAACAAAATGGAAAATTTAGAAGACATTGAAAAATTTCTAGACACATATAACCTTCCTAAATTACGTCAAGAAGATATAGAAAACTTAAACCAACCAATAGCAATCAAAGAGATTGAAGCAGCAATAAAGAGTTTACCACCAAACAAATGGCCAGGACCAGATTGTTTTCCATGTGAATTTTATAAAATCTTTATAGAAGAGCTGATCCCAATATTTCTCTATCTATTTCATGAAATAGAAAGAAACAGGACCCTACCAAATATATTTTATGAAACCAGCATCACATTAACACCAAAGCCAAATAAAAATAGCTCAAGAAAAGAAAACTATAGGCTTATATTGTTGATTAACATAGATGCAAAACTGCTAAACAAAATATTGGCTACATGCATTCAAAACCACATCAAGAAAATTATACATTACCAAGACAGGTTCATCCCAGGAATGCAGTTCTGGTTCAACACATGAAAAACAATCCATGTAATTCACTACATAAACAGAATCAAAGACATAAATTATATTATCATTTCCATAGATGCTGAAAAATCATTTAATAAAACTCAACTCCCATTCATGTTAAAAGCACTGCAAAGAATCAAAATACAAGGAACATTATCTCAACAACGTAAAGTCAATATACAATAGGTCCATAGACAGCATCATATTAAATGGGGAAAAATTTCAAGAGTTCCCACTAAAAACGGGAATAAGACTAGGATACTAGGATATCTATTATCACCACTTCTTATTTTTTTTTTTTGTGTGTGTGTGTGTGTGTGTGGTACTGGGGATTGAACTCAGGGGCATTCTATCTCCAAGCTATACCCCCAACCCTATTTTATTCTTTATTTTGAAACAGGGTCTCATTAAGTTGCAGAGTGCCTCACTAGGTAGCTGAGGCTGGCCGTGAACCCAGATCCTCAGGTCTCAGCCTCCCAAATGCTGGGACTACAAGCGTGCACCACCACGTCCAGCTGTTATTATCACCACTTCAGTTCAATATAGTATTTGAGATTCTAGACAGAGCAATAAGGCAAGAGAAGGAAATCAAAGGAGTACAAATACAAAGGGAAGAATTAAAACTGTCCCTATTTGCAGATAATATGATACTAAAAAGATCCAACAATCAACCAAAAGGCTTATAGAACTGATCAACAAATTCAGCAAAGTGTCTTGACACAAAATTAATCTTAAAAAAAAAAAAAAAACAGAAGATTTACTGTATGCCAACTATAAATCCACTGAAAAAGAAATCCAGAAAACACTTCCATTCACAATATTATCCCAAAAATAAAATGCTTAGGAATAAGCCTAGTCAAGGAGGTAAAATAGCTCTACAAGGAAAATAACAAAACATTGAAAAAAGAAACTGAAGAATTTAGTAGATGGAAAGGCCTTCTTCCATGCTCTTGGATAGGAAGAATAAATATCATCAAAATGGCAATTCTTCCAAAAGTGATCCACAGATTCAATGAAATACCCATTATATTATCAATGTCATTCTCCACAGACATAGAAAAATAAGTCCTTAAATTTGTTTGGAACAACAATAAAAAAAAACTCAAATAGCCAAAGTAGTTCTCAGCAATAAGAATCATGCAGGAGGCATCATAATATCTGACTTCAAACTCTACTATAGTATTGACATAGATATTGGCACAAAAGCAGACACATAGACCAATGGAGTAGAAGAGAAGATTCAGAAGCAAATACTCATACTTATAGGCAATTGATTTTTGACAAAGGAGCCATAAACACAAATAGAAAAAAAAGATAGCTTCTTTATCAAATTGTGTTGGCAAAACTTATTAACCATATGCAGAAAACTGGAAATAACACCACTTTTTACCCTGCACAAAATTCAATTCAAGATTAATCAAAGACTGGAAATCAGACCAGGGACCTTACAGCTCCTTGAAGAGGGTATAGGTCCAATACTTCAACTCACAGGTACAGCTAAGAACTTTCTCAACAATACTCCAAAGACACAAGAAATTCAAAGGAAGATCAATATGTGGATTTGCACTAAACTGAAGAGCTTCTGTACAGCAAAAGAAACTATCAAGAACCTCAACAGAGAGCCCACAGAAGAGAGTGTAGTAGCAGAAAGAGATCAATGTATCAAATGTAATCCAGAAATAACCCTACATAAATGTAATAAGATAATCTGAAAGAGGAGCAAACCCAGTAAAATGATTAGAAGATAGTCATTCAACAAATGATGCTGAATCAGCTGTACCTACAGAAACACATAAGTAAATGTTGACATAAATCTTCTACCCTTCATGTTAATTCAAAGTGGATCATTGAAATCTCCAAAGTATAAAACTTGATAATATAGAAAATGTTGATGATCTTGGGCATGTTGATCACTTTTTATATACAACACAAACCCCATGATCCAATGAAGCAATAAATAATGAGCTATAATTTATTAGAATTAACCACTCTCTCAAGAGAATATGAAATGGAGCATGATGACACACACCTATAATCCCAGGAGAATCACAAATTCTAAGACACTTTTAGTAATGTAGTAATGCTCTCAGTAACTTCGTTAGACCCTGTTTCAAAACAAAAGTAAGAAGGGCTCAAGGGTAGCTCAAAGGTAGAATATCCTGGGTTCAGTCTCCAGTTCATGCACACAGGAGAGAGAGAGAGAGAGAGAGAGAGAGAGAGAGAGAGAGAAAGAGAGAGAGAAGAGAGAGAGAGGAGAGAGAGAGGGAGGGAGGGAGGGAGAGAGAGAGAGAGAGAGAGAGAGAGAGAGAGAGAGAGAGAGAGAGAGAGAGAATATGAGGATATGAATGGATAGGAAGATGAGCCACAGACTGTGATTAATATTTACAAATGACATCATTAATAAAAGACTGCTATCCAAAATATACAAAACCTCCTACATTCACCAATACGATAATGAACAACTCTATTTAAAAATGAGTAAAATTCTGAATGGGCACTTTATCAAAGAAGATATATAGATAGCAGATAAACAGATGAAAAGATGTCCAATGTCATAATGCACATTAGAACAACAATTGCATATGATTATATACTTATTTGAATGACAAAAATATAAAATACTGATAACAAATGCTGGAAAGGATGTGGAATAACAGGAATTCTCATTTGCTGTTGATGTGAATTTAAAATGGTACAGTATAGCCACTTTGAAAGTCAGTTTGATGGTTTCTTACAAAACCAAATATCCTTTTATCATCTAACTGAAAACTTATATGTGTATTAAAACAAAGGCCTGTACAGTAATGCTTATAGGTGTTTTATTCATATTAGACAAAAGACAAAAATAACCAAAATGTCCTTCAGTAGATGAAAGGATAGATAACTATGGTTCAACCAGAAAATTGAATATTAGCTTAAAAAAGGTACTTCAGGATGTGAAGACTTGGAAAACCTAAATTCATATTACTAAATGAAAGAAGCCAATCTGAAAGATAATATATTGTAGTCATACCTGTGATGTTCTGGAGAGGCAAAACTATGAAGAGAGTGAAAAAGATTGGTGGTTTATGGGGACTAGGAGGGAAGGAGAGATGCATAGATAAAGCATACGAGACTTTAGGACAGTGAAAATATTCTGTATGATACTATAAATGGTAAATATCTATAATTATAAATTCATCCAAACTCATGGAATTTGCAAAATAAAGAATGAACCCTGCTCTAAGCTATGAACTTTGGTGATAATGATGCATTAATATACCTTCATCATTTGTAATAAATATACTACTTGGTGTGGTATTTTAATAATGGGAGAGGCTGTGCCTGTGTGGAGAATAGAGAATGAGATATATGAGAAGTGTGTACCTCCTTCTCAATGTGATTAACCTACAACTGCTCTAAAAAAATAGTATGTTAATAATACTTTAAGAGACTCTTGTTTTGTTTTGTTTTTGCGGTACTAGGGATTGAACCCAGGGGAATTCTTCTGAGCTACACCCACAGCTCTATTTTTTTATTCTTTATATTGAAACAGGGTCTCATTAAGTTGTGGAGGACCTCACTAAGTAGCTGAGACTGGCCATAAACTCCGATCCTCTGGTCTCAACCTCCCAAGTACTGGGATTACAAGCCTGTGCCACTACGCCGGGCTTTTAAGAGATATTTTAACAGAGAAATAAAAGACAAATACCTGATAAATTATTCAACATTATTATTAATTAGGAAAATGTAAATTGAAACAATTAGATATTTTTATACATCTAAGCGAATAACTTACATTAAAAGAAAAAAAATGAGGACCATAGAAACTGCTGGTAAGGATGTGTGTGAACAGAAAGTACCACTAACTACCTGTGGAAAACTCAAATGGTGCCACCATTTTGCAAGAATTTTTGCAGTTTCTTGCAAAGTTAGACATGCAGTTACCATTAAATGTGCAATTCCATTCCTATATATTTACCCAAGAGAAATAGACAAATATCCAAAATTAGACCTGCATATATATATATATGCAGCTCATAGCTACTGTATTTGTAATTGTTCAATCCTGAAAATGACACCAGTACCAAATAGCAATGAAGAAATAGACAAATTGTTTTACATATAGACAAGCTAATGCGTTCAGCAATATGAAGGAACAAAATCCTAATATGTGCAACAGTGTGGGTGAATCTCAAAAACATAGGTGAAGAGAAAGAAACCAGCCACACAGTGTGCTATATACTATGTGATCTATTGAAATTCATGAAAGGACCAAGTATAAGAACAGACATCAGGCCGGGCGTGGTGGCGCACGCTTGTAATCCCAGCATTTGGGAGGCTGAGACCGGAGGATCCGGGTTCGAGGCCAGCCTCAGCTACCTAGTGAGGCACTCCGCAACTTAGTGAGACTCGGTTTCAAAATAAAGAATAAAAAATAGGCCTGGGGGTGTAGCTCGGAGGTAGAATGCCCCTGAGTTCAATCCCCAGTACCGCAAAAAAAAAAAAAAAAAAAAAAAAAAAAAGAACAGACATCAGAAGATCAGTAGTTTTCAGTTACTGCGAGTGATAGGAGGAATTATCTACATAAGGGCTTGGTGGAACTCTTTCAAGGGTAATGGAATGTGTTTCTTAAGGAGATTGTTATAGATTTGCGTACATCTGTAAAAACTCACCAAACTGTACACAGAAAAGTTTCCAACATTTAAATTAGCCTAACTTTAAAGTGAATTATACATCAAAATTTATGCCTTATTCTTTTCTGTAATATTCCAAAATTTTGAGTGGATAAAATGTCAAATCCATTTAGCAAATGCCACCTTACAGATAGATATTTGATTGATTTTTCTTTCATTAACTTTGATTGATATACCTTTAATATTTAAATAGTTAATTGTATCTATATTTCTACTTTTAGTTCAACAGAAAAGACACTTTTACAGAGGCTCCTAAAACCTGAAAATTTGGAAACAATCATTATTTTCTCCACTTTCCCCAACATGAAGCCAAGCAAAAGACAATTAACATTTAACAATACAACTCAACAAGTCACTTTATTAATAAAATCAGGTTAAAAGCTGTCACAACTTTAATATTGTAATGTATTCTCAATGAATCAGTAAAACCACTTAGAGTTTTTTTCTATGGATCTGGTAGCTATTATTCATTGTTCTGGAAAGACTAGAAAAAAGCACAAGTGTAGTAAAATACCCACGTCTCCACATATTTGAGAAACATTCCTTCCTTATTCAGAAAATACCTCAACTTGAAGCCATGTGAGTCAAAATGAAAAAGATTTTCTATATTTCTTTTTCTCCTATAATTTAACACTAATCTCAAGAATCATCAGAAAAAAATGTTAATGTTAGCCATCTTCCAATTTTATTGCTGTTCAAATCCTCCACACAAATTTTGAAATAACAAATTAACAAATTTTGCCAAAGTATGTCTGTCCTGTTGCAGTAAGTTCTGCATTAAACCAGTACTTAATATCCAATCCTAATTACCACACATGGAGATTACTGAGGTTCTGAGAGGAAAACTTGGAAAACTTATTACAAGTTTATTATCACCAAATACATATATGAATTCATTATATTCATGCATTCATTTCCTAAGGCTTAAATGCTTTTCATGCTCCAACCATTAAACTTTTATGCTCTCAAAACAGCTAATGAAAGTTAATGTTATACTCTGCCCCAGATAACATTCTGTGATGCTTGACTATCATGTCTTGAACCAATGATGGTCGAACATCATTTCCTTTTCTCAGAATTTGGATCCATATTTTCCATGAAAAAGAGCATCATTAGAGTTAACATTTTCCTGTTGCACAAAGTTTCTATCATCAATTAACACAGAATAACTAGTTCTGATGGTATGGTGAGGAAGCAACTAACATAAGTTATTTGTAATGGTTTGAAAAGATAAATTTAATAAGGAAGAAATTATTTATTCAGTAACCATATTAATGATGCATTTCCTTATTGGAAGAATTAAATTTACAAATTAACATTTTCAAATCCTTCAAAGATATATCCCTAGAGTCTTGTAAAAGAGTATATTTTAACCCCTGTGCTGATTCTTCTGTAGTAAACTAAATACATTTTTAAATATTAGTTAAAAATAGCAAAAATTATTCATATTGAAAAAGATGACCTCCTTAAATAATATCCTGATTATGACCTTTACTACGTTGGTTTTTTTTTATAAAATTAAACTTTTTTCCATTTTTAACTAAATAAGGAAGTAATCTTTCTCAAATATGCAGAGACGTGGCTATTTAGTTTACAACACTTGTACTTTCTTCTATTCTTTTCAGACCAAAAAACAATACCTATGACAAAACTACAGGAAATCTATTGATACTCTGACCAGTTGCTATGAATTTAAAATGATATCCATAATTGAGACTGATAATATGAATATGAATAAATTATTTTAATATACAGCAAACAGATTACTTATTTGGGATGGGGATTTTTTATTTTGTAGCCCTTTCAGTTGAAGCAAGACTCTACTATTAATCTGCTTTTTAACATATAAAGATAAAAATCACAAATATTCATTAATAAATAAAAGAAGAACTATATTGAGAAAGGCTAATTATTCATGAGTACTTTTTAAAGGAAATAAATTAAAAGTTATCAATAAGATGATTCATAATTAGTTGACTATGATATGATTACCTCAAATCAACAAACATGATCTCTTCTTTCATTTCACCTTTTACCTAATAGTATTTCATTGTCTTATCTCAAATTTTAATAGAGTTTTGAAAAATGTATCTTTTTCTATTAAAAAAATAAAATGATTCTATTTAGATATATTTTTATTTTTATTTTTTAATATTTTATTTTTTGTTAATTGATGCCCTGTAATCATACATCTTTGTTAGGTACAAGCTGAAAAAGGCATACATGCACACATTTCTCACTTAACCCTTCCCTAATTTCTAATCCAGGCCCTCCCCCTCCCTCCTCCTCAAGTTCAGTTTAGTGATTGACTTTGATATGTTCATGAAAGCACATCAGGTGCATTAGGGTATTCCCCCCTCCCTTCATCACCTTATGATAAGTCAAATTCTTTGTTCATCTAAGGTTTCTCCTTCTTCCTCTGGAGTCCTTCTTGTGTCCTCTTTTCTCCCTAGCTTCCACATATTAGGAAGAGCATATGATTTTTTACTTTTTGTGACTGACTAATATCACTTAACATAATGTTTTCCAGTTCCATCTATTTCCCTGCAAATGACATGATTCTGTTCTTCTTTATGGTTGAGTAAAATTCCATTGTGTACATATCCCATAGTTTTGTAATCCATTCACCTGTTGATGGATATCTTGGTTGGTTCCATAGTTTGGAAATTGTAAATTGTGCAGAGATAAACATAGATACACATGCGTTGGTCTGATAGTTTGGTTTCCATTCTTTTGGGTAGATACCCAGAAGTGGTATTGCTGGATCATATGGTAGGTTCATTCCCATTCATCTGAGGATCCTCCATATTGTTTTCCAAAGTGGTTGCACTAATTTGCTATCCCACCAGCAATGTATTAGTGTTCCCAATTTTTCCATACCCTTGCTAGCATTTGTTGTTGTTTGTGTTCTTGATGATTGCCATTCTGTTAGGGGTTAGGTGAAATCTCAAGGTAGTTTTGATTTGCATCTCTCTGATTGCTAATGATGTTGGACATCTCCTCATACATTTATTGGCCATTTGTATTTTTTCTTTTGTTAAGTGTCTATTTAGAGCCTTTGCCCATTTTTTGATTGGGTTATTTGTTTTCTTAGTTGTGAATTTCTTGAGTTCTCTGTATATCCTAGATATTAGTTCTCTATCAGAAGATAGCTGGCAAAATTTTTCTCCTACTCTGTGGGCTCTCTGTTGAGGTTCTTGATAGTTTCCTTTGCTGCACAGAAGCTCTTCAGTTTAATGCAATCCCATGTATTGATATTCCTTTGAGTTGCTTGTGCTTTTAGGATCTTGTTGAGAAAGTTTTTACCTGTGCCTATGTGTTGAAGTGTTGGGCTTATGCCCTCTACAATTAGCTGCAAGGTCTCTGACCTGACTTCCAGGTCTTTGATCCACCTTGAGTTGACATTCAAAGTTAATAAAAAAAAAAAAAAAACTTTATTTCTTTACTGTGTGTGTGTGTGTGTGTGTGTGTGTGTGTGTGTGTGTTACTAGGGATTAAATCCAGAGGCGTTCTACTTCTGAACTACACTTTTTTCTCTTTTTTTTGTTTTGAAACATGGTCTTCCTAGGTTGCTGAGAGTCCTGCTATATTGCTGAGGCTGTCCTTGAATCTACAATTCTGTCATAGCCTCAGCACAAGTACCCTTAAAAATGTATGTTGACATTTAATTTTCCTAAAGATACCGATCTTTTATTATGATATCCAGGCAGTGTGATCACAGAATTATTTTCTTACAGCATGGAAATATTTTTTATTTTAATGTTCAAGGCAAGTATTGCAGTTATTTTATAGACATAATTAAAGCTTTACATTAAGTTAAGATGAATATTTAAAATCTAAATATTGTCATTTTTATGAGGAAATTTATGCTAATACATAACCTTATTAATTTTCTTTTTACTTGCAGTTTCAAATATTAAAAATTTTTACTAGCCGGGTGTGGAGGCGCATCCCAGTACTTGGGAGGCTAAGATAGGAGGATTGATGTTTGCAGCCAGCCTCAGCTACTTAGTGAGGCTCTCCACAACTTAGTGAGACCCTGTTTCAAAATTAAGAATAAAAAAATAGGATGGGAGTGTAGCTCAGAGGTAGAATCCCCTGCATTCAATCCCCAGTACCACAAAAAATAAAAATAAACAATGTTTACTGAACCTATTTCAGTATTTTCAAGTTCTAATTTCAACTTTATAGAAATGCCAATATGTTATTAAGCACTAATACACGGAACTTTAAGAACTGAAGATAATATTTATTATTGAGAATGTTATCTGGACAATAATAATATCATACAATGTAAAACAGAATTCTAAATTTTATTAATGCACTAATGGCGAGGTAGGAGATTCAATTTCTACATAGCCAAGTAAGTTACGTCATGATACAATTCACACAAGAATTTATTAGATTACCTACTCAATAACTCTCGTGTCAGTGATGTTTATATAATGATTAAATATTGAGCATCATTATTTTAAACATATGATTATATGAGCATTACAAAAGAGGAGTCATAGGAATCTATGAAAATTTTTATACATCATTTAAATAAAAGTAGGTTTTATTTGTTTCATTCTATCTGTAATAGAATGTCTCTCAATGTATTTGGGTTTTGTTCTTTCTTAATAGCCAAAGTTAAATATAAGCAGCACCAAAATTAGGATTTACCTTCTCAGGCCTCACCTGAAGTTCTCTTACCAACTGGTGGTTACTACTGCTGAGACACACCAACTTCAAGGACATTTTATTAGATGATGTAATTATCTTCTTCTAAGATGGAATCAGATTCCCCAGGACAAGTAATATAATCCTGATTTAGGCTTTTTGATTTTGTGGTGACCAGCTGAAACTAACTCAATAAAAATATGCCTAGAAAAGCTTATCCATCTTCTTGGTGTACAAACTTAGAAAAGCTGTCTTAAACCTCAGTATATATCAGTAAAAAAAAAGTGTTTAGGAAAATATATCATAATGGTACTGGTAATTTGAACTATCTAAAAACCCTGCACCTCTTGGGAAACACAAATAATATATTCCTCTGGGAAGTGAGCAAAGAATGAACTTAACATCACTGTCCAGGAAAAGCAGACCCTGTATCCTTATGAAGTCATAATGCTTAGTATTACCATATGACAATGATAACAAGCACAAACTTGGCTCCTGGATGATCCAAGTGAACTTCTAATGACAGTCAACAGCCAATTGTTCTATTTTTCGATTGGTACAAAAATTTGCTTTATATATTTGATCAGTTTTAGTTATTTTTCAAAGAAAATTATGTCTAGTATCAGTCACCACATCATAGCAAATTTAAAAAAAAGTAAAAGGTTTCATCTTAACTTTTAAACATCATTCTTGAGCTACTCATGTTTAGGAACTTGAGATAAAGACTAAGACTGTTAGCTATGTATAAGACAGAAAAGTAATTCTGTTTTTCCTTTCTTGTATCTACACGTTTGAAATTCTTCCCGTCAGGAGATGTAGTCTATACTAGCTAGCCTTGTGATTTAATCCAATTATAGACTGTCCAAGAAGTGACAGTACTCTAGGAGTGAGACTAAGCTCAAAAGCCTTGCATTAATCTATTCTTTGAAAACCTATCATTGCCATGTTAACAGACATGAGCTAGACTCCTGGGTAACACGAGTGACTCTCACCATAGCTGACAGTCAACCAGCCAATAAGGCCATCCTAAACATTGCTAGCTCCCAGTCAACTTATCAGCTGATAAAGGAGATAGTCATAGAAAAATCAGCTGAGTTTGGATCTTGTCATAAGAACTCCTTGGCTGACCCATCAGCTTGGGAACAATGAAATAATGTATTTGAGATTCTGCATTTTGGAGTGTCTTGTTATATAGTAATAACTAACTATAATGATAACCATTTTGCTACATTTAATTGATACAAATCATTTAAGTATGAATTTACAATCAGAGCACATAATTTTCTCCAGTTTGCTTTCATGTAGTTTTGACAGCAGAAGAAAATGAGGTTTATAAGCCTGAATGCCAAAGGAGGAGTAGCTCAGCAAGTAATGGGGAATACCACAATTCTGTGTGAAGATTTAACACAGGAGCTTTACAGAAGGTACAACTATCACAGGTTTAAAAAGATCACTTACTATAGGATTACTCAGTGCAGGGAAATACTGCACCACTTAGCACTATGAATTTTCCTCTTAATATTGACTTCAGGGTACACCAGAGTTTTTTATATGTTTTGTCTCTATTTTCCTTTGTTTCTAGGAATTTCTTAATTTTCCCCTTATTTCTTCTATGATGCATTCCTCATTTAAGTGTGATGTTCATTCTCTATGAGTTTATGTGGTTTCTCTGTGTCTTCTTATAGTTGATTTGCATTTTCATTCCATTGTGGTCTGAAAAGATGCAGGGGATTATGTTACATTTTTTTAAGTTTGCTAGTGCTTGCTTTGTGGCCCATGTGGTAAAAAACTATATATTAATAATAAAGGAAAATAGCAAATTTACTTTTGATAAAACCTGAAAATAGGCATTAAACTATTTCTGAAAAGATCTTTGTCTCTGATTTTTTTATTAGGCTGAAAAGAAAAATCTGAGTAGGTCATTCAGTTGACAACATGGACCATTTCTGAAAGCAAAGAATGGATGCCTCAAAGGGCCACATCAAGATGTGAGGGAACTAGAACAATCACTGTGGATGTCACTGAGCCTTAAGGAAAAAGCAGCATGTATATGACTAGATTGTAAAGATTTTATGGACAAAGGGACTCTGGAAAGTCTCTTGCTTCTTTCTTTTAAAGGTGTTGGTGTTGGTGGTGGGTGATTGTACAATTATTCTATGCTCTTCTATCATTGTGTTTTGATGTATGGAGATCAGATAACATATCCCTTTAATTCATTCATAATTGTATTATATCAAAAAAGGATAGATCTCAAGGATCTGTACTAAAGGGTAAGAAAACAAAGGGGGAGAGAGAGAGAGAGAAGCAAAATATAAATAATCAAGTAATTGATGAAATATGATATAAGAAAAAGGCTTACATTATTTTCACAATGCTTTTGTAAATTTGAAATTGTATATAACAAAAAATACAAACTCAGTAAGGTAAGCAGAGGCAAGTTATGAATTCATCCCCACTTCTTTTTCACCAAAGTTCTCTTATTATCTAACCCCAAACCAGTCCCTCATGAACTAACCTCAGTTGTTCTAGCTTTAGCTCTTCGAGACATTTAGATCGAAACATTTTTGTCTAGATCGAGACATTTTTATCTCGAGCTAAACAGCAACAAATATTAATTCATAGAATTTAGTATTCAAGGATAAATTGTCGTTCAGCATGCAATACTATGTTTGATATCTTTTCTCTGGGAAAATAGAATAACTTGGTGGTTAAAAGCAAAACTCAAGGCTTAACCCCCTGTCTCTTCCTCTAACTTGTCTTATGATCATGCCAAGTCACTGGATCTCTGATCTCTGTGTCTCTGTTCCCACATCTATAAGTGAAGATAATGCTGACAAATATACCTTCCTCATTCCATAACTGTGAGTGTTCAGCAAATGAAGGGTGTTTAAAAGTCCTTACAATTGTTCAATGATGTTAGCTATTATCATCATGTCATTAACCAGTCTTTACACTCTTGAGAATGAAGATATCCTATTAGACTTTTGATTCTGCAGACAACAAATCAGTGTTTTAGCTACATTATTATATTCCATAAATGCCTGGTAGATTAATTGAAGATATTTTATCATTAAAATCTATACTATATGCAAAGAATAATCTATCTTATCTATTGGTCATGTAAAATAATTTTGTGTAACACATTCAGATAAAGCAATTTTGTAGAGAAATAATTCAGTAAATCGTGATTTCAATGGGTCTTCTACAAAGGCATTACATTATATGCTATATAGACTACATATAATCAGATTTTATCAATAAATAGTGGTTTACATGAGTAAATACATTTTAAATAAGGTGGAAAACTTTAGCCACAAAATTAGCTTTAAGTAAAAATACATTTTGTTATAAATAATACACTCTATTTCTACTATCATGCTTTTTTTTTTTTTTTGCCTATGCATTATCGATTTTGGGGAAAAACAGCCCTTCATTAACCCTGCTGAAAATTTTGAATGCAATTATATATCTTTTTTTATTGTTAAGAAGGCATATATATGACATCTATTTCTTTTATTATTCATTCTCTACTGTATATACGCTGTGTTCTGGCTCCAATGTCACAGAAACTACCAAAATTGTGTTTTGAAATGTATCTAGGCTTTTTCTTCAACATTTTTATCTTAATCCTCAAGCCATGATTACCTTACATATAGAATTTAAATTAAGACTTGTAGTACTGCTGCTTTGACTTCAGTATGCCTCAGAATAAAAAAAGAGAGTTAATTAAAAATTTTGAATTATGAAATCCTAATCCCCAAAATTCTGGTTCAGTTATACTAGAATGAGGTCAAGTATACAAATTTTCACAAAAATCTCAGGGGATTTTGAAGTATTAAGGACTGCTATTTGAAGAGATACAACCTCAAGGGAATCTGATAGGAAAGGATACCTTTTCTATGGCAAAATGAATGAATGAAAGAATTAATTAATTAATGGATATCATTTTCTTAACTGCCTCTGTTCTTCTCTCACTTCTTGATTGCAGCCTGGTTATAAGCAATAATCCTAAATCTCCACATGTTCTCTTTATTTTGCATATCCACAGATTCAACTCTAATATTTGTAAGTCATCTGCATCTTTCATCTGTTTCCCTTTAACTCTTTATACATATCTTTAACCTCCTATTGGCTATTTACACATCTGTATCCTATTAAATCAGTTAACATTTGTCTCTGAATGGTACTAAATTCTGCGTATTCCTTTTCTTCTGCTTAGTCTCTCCTCCTTGGTCTTCAAATGCACAAATATCAGTGACTGACTGTCAACAAGTTTTATATGCTACAGGATGGGAGTGACTGAGTGTAGCCAGAGTTCTGAGAACAAACAAAGATAAAAAGACAACATGAACAAAGGAGAGAAATCCAGGAACAAGGAAGAAGAAATGATGTGTTTATTTATTTGTTTGTTTGTTTATTTATTTGGTACTGGACTTTGAACCCAAAGAATATTACCACTAAGCTACACCTCCTTTTTACTTATTTATTTATTTTATTTTTGAAACAGAATCTTGTTGAATTATCAGGAGCTGACCTGGAACCTGAAATTCTTCTGCCTCAGCCTCTCAAGTACTGGAATTACATGTGTGTGTAGGCATGGTTATGAAAGGAATACCTAGATGTTGGCTTCCTGTTAGGAATTTGAACAATAGCAGGATTCAGTGTTCAGGGTCCAAAACTTTAAGAAGACTTGGACAAAACCCAGAATCAATGCTACTGGCAAGACGAATGAAAATTGGAATACAAGTAGTGGAGGTGGGACGGGAGAGATCCAAGATGGCGACTGAGTGAAACAACTTCCCTCAGACGCTAAGATTTCGAACCAAATTTACCATACAAAGAGCTTCTTAACAGAAGGAAAAATACAACAACAACAACCAAAAAAGCGGAATTGGAATTACAACAAAGGAAGAACCAGAAAGCGGACCTAGGAAAGTAAGAAAGCCGGCTGCGCTGCAGCCCGGCGCTCTGCGCCCTAGCGTTGCACCGCCAAGGAGCTAGGATACCGAGACGAGATCTGGCATCCCGCGCCCCGGTGCCTTGGGCCCCGAGGAGGAGCTAGTCCCCGAGACGGTATCCGGTGCCCTACGCCCCGGTGCCCTGCGCCCCAGAGCTGCGCCGCAGAAGAGCTAGGCCACTCAGAGGGGATCCGGCGCCCTGCACTCCTGTGCCCTGCACCCAAGAGCCAGAGCCGTGCCGCGGAGGAACTAGTCCCCGAGACGGTACCCGGCGCCCTGTGCACCGGTGCCCCGTGCCCCGAGTTGCACCGCCGAGGAGCCAGGCCCTGAAACAGCATCCGGCCCCCTGTGCCCCGGTGACCTGCGCCCCGAGTTGCGCCGCCGAGGAGCCAGGCCCTGAAACAGCATCCGGCCCCCTGCGCACCGGTGCCCCGCGCCCCGAGCTGCACCGCCGAGGAGCCAGGCCCTGAAACAGCATCCGGCCCCCTGCG